>JACCIY010001745.1:0-33995 GCA_025506505.1 Flaveria sonorensis
GCTTTTCAATACGTAATGGTATAACACGGTGTCGTGTCACAAAAAATAAATAATTTTATAATTTATAATGTGTACAAAAGGAACTAAAAAAAAAGAACTGCAAGCTCCTAATTAATTAAATCCGTATCAAACTAACTAGTTTGAATGTTTTATGCAACATTATAATTATACACCACAACTATACAAACATGACTCCAAAATCCTCCATTGTTATATACTCTAACAATGTGAGTTTAATTTTTTAATAGTCGCAACCTGACCATAAAATCAACATATACATCAAAGTTAGAAACACACATTGTAGTGAATTTGTGAAGATCGCAATCCCGTTTTATAAATGGTATGGGAAACAGCCTCAAAAGGTGGCGTTCGTACGTAAATTTTGTTAAGAATTGAGTCAAACGTTCCGTGCTTTTTTATGTACTATTTGAGTTGATCTACATTTCAACATGAATTTTGTTTAGAAATATCTCGGGTAAATAAAAATAAGTTTAATTCGACGACAAAAAACCGAGTTACTCTACTTTCGACTTAAATTTAGTTAGAAACACGAGTCGGGTTGATTTTGTTTACACTTATCTCATCGCGTTGATGCGGCCGCAATGCGCAATTGGTAATACCTATTTTAAATAATTGCCTTAAACCAATCCATTCTAGCTTAATCTCCTTTGCATATACATAAACATACTCCAAATATTCCAATACTCAATCCCATCAATTAATAACATGTTAAATAATAAAAACGAGTTTTCAAAACTAGTTCTATAAATCATATGACAATTACTTTTTTTTATAAAGTAACTTAGCTCCTTCTTCTAACATTGGTGAGTCCTTGCTGAAAAGTGAAACCTACAATAAAAATTGATCCATTCAGTCATAGCCTAAAATATAATTGCATATTGTTAAAAAACAACAAACCATACACTTCTCCTCCCAAGTTTACGAGCCCCTAGGCAAATGAAGCAGCTGAGATCTCTTATGAGAATTTACCACACAAGCAGGCTCGTTAAGATGTCAAAAGAAAGTAACAGCAGTTAACTTGCAGAAGCCTAGAGGAAGGTACAAAAATGGTAGTACTTAGCCCTCGTCGGAGCTATAAATCAAAAGGCCAAACCGGTTGTAAGTACCTTCACCTAAAATAATTGTATATTAATTCATATATTTCTCATATACCTATTAAAGATTTAAATAAGTATTTGCATAGCTTCTTGACATGCTAAATATGTACAGAACTGCTGACTTCCTAGTTCTGATTTTATCTGAATCATCTGAACAAGAAGGTCAAGGAGTCGAAAGCTAGGTCGTTCCTAATTTTAACATACATTGCTTATCACCAGTATTTATAATTCAGTTTTTTTTTTAAATAAATGAATCACCCTGAAGTACATGTTTGAACATGAACCACTTAAAAGGGGAAAAAACTTGCTTTGAAATGACAGATATGCATCACTAGAAGTAGCGTGTTTTGAGAAAAATAGAATTCAAAATACAAGTAACCTTAGCTCCTTCCTTCTAACATTGGTGAGTCCTTGCTGACAAGTGAAACCTACAAAAAGCATTGATCCATTCAGCCATAGCCTAAAGTATAATTGCATATTGTTATAAAAAACAACAAACCAGTACACTTCTCCTTCCAAGTCTACGAGCCCCTTGGCAAATGAAGCAGCTGAGATCTCTTATGAGAATTTACCACACAAGCGGATATCTAGGGGAATGTAAGAAATCAAACAATCACGTATCGAAAATCTGAAATAGCAAAGCCAAGGCTATAATAGGCAAGTGAGAGGCACTTGATTTCTCAACTGAAGTGGAAAAACTGAAAGTTAAACAAAAATAGAAATAGTGAAAGAACTGAAACGAAGTCATAAACTTACAGTCAGTAAGTCCATAAACTCAATTATCTTTGATCTGTTAAAATTTAAGTAACTTGTTTATTTATAGACATTACCATGTGAAAGGTTTTACCAAATGCTCCAAATCCCCTGCACTTCTAAAGTTGAAGAACTGAAACTAAGTCACACACTAATAGCCTAATAACCCGTGAAGAGTTGATGTGGGGTAAGTCCTCTACAGGCATGGCAAAATGCTGAAGCAGACGTGCCAGTACTTCTTGCAGCCTTTCAGGACCTGTTATTGGTAATGTGTGCTCCAGGTGTAGTAAAGCTGGTCTCCTATACAAAATAAAAGAACTGAAACCAAGTCATAAACTTACAGTCAAGTAAGTCCATAAACTCGATTTATCTTTGATCTGTTAAAATTTAACTAACTTGTTTATTTATTGACATAATTACCATGTGAAAGGGCCAAAGGTTTTACCAAAACCCCTGCACTTCTAAGCAGCCTAATGTGGCAGTAGGCCTCTACTTCTTGCAGCCTTTATGTCGGTCTCCTGTACAAAATCAAAGAAAAAAACAAATATCACACTACTTCTTGCAGCCTTTCTAGACCTGTTATTGGTAACGTGTGCTCCAGGTGCAGAAAAAGTGCCTCTATGCTGGTCTCCTATACAAAAATAAATATCATCAAGTGTGGAAGAAAAAGAGTTGCACCATGGTTACAAGTCATCTCAAGATGATAATTGTTGGCTCTTCCATACGTACCTGCAGTTCATACAATGATCCAACCTTACTACTCTTCAATTCCTCGGATTGAGATGCTTCTTGCTTCTCATGAGACAGATCAACATCGGGAAACCTGATGCCACCGGAAGAACCACAAAATCAAAAATAAATAAATGAAACCAAAGGAGAAACACCATGAGAGTAAACACGTTCGTTTTACAGGGTCATCCATGGGAGAAGAGAACAGATCCTTCTTCAACATTGAAATGCTTTACCCCTCAATTTGATGCGGAGAAAACCTAATGCCACCATCACCCTGCCACAAGAGGAAAATAAATCAAATAGAAAGGAAGGAAGAGAGAAACCGATTCATCTTAATCAAATCTCATCCATCGAAGAACAGAACTGGAGCTGTGCTGAATTTCACCTTTTTCTTCAGAGACACCTGAAGCTTTGTTCATCATGAGAAAAGAGAAAGCGTGTATATATCGATAGAGAAGATATTGAGAATCATCCAAATCTCTCGGAAACCGGAGGTTAACGGAAACATACCCAAAATAAGAAAAAGTAGCGTAAGTGTTCAGAAAAATATCTTTTATTTAATAATAACAAAATCTTTTGATGTGACCTTCACAATTAACAAAATGCATTTTGTTTTCAAGAAACTAAGATTTTATTTTATGAAATAAGGTGTTATCCGACTAATTTAACATCAAAATTCATCATAAACATTTTTTTATGTTATTGAATGATAATCCAAATAATTTTATAATAACTAAAAGTTTCAAAACAACTATATGCATAAATGTTGTTTAGTGTAATTATTAAATTGTTATAGATAAAGATTGAAAAATGAAATTAGTTATAAAGATATAGGTTTTGTTGTGAAATTTAATGTTTAAAGTTTATAACTTATATTGTAATTTTGTTTAAACAAACCATTTGTTTTAAATAAGTTTAACAAGTTGTAAAAATAAGTTTAGAACTTAATACACTATAATTGTGAAAAACATTTTTTAATTAGTTTGGTATGTTATAATAATTATAAAATTAAAACAAGGACAATAACAAAACAAATATGTAAATCTGATGGCTATGTTTGTTTAATCTTGCTAGGGCCAAATAGCAAGATCAAACTAGGTCACGAGGTCACAAGCATAAACAACCACAATGATGAACCTAAGTGCATCTAGTAGTTGTCTTGTGTGGATCCCGCTGATCCATTGATTCCTTGATTCGTTTGTATTCAGTTTTGGCTTTGAGTCTTCAAACATTACAATATTTACAAAAGAAATACTTAGTAAAATAAAACCCTAATATATTACAACTTTGAGCCATCAAATGGGCCAAAACCATAAAAACAAAAATTAACAAAACCAAATCATACACACCATTCAACCACAAAGTATAGCCAGATTTACATATCAAACACAATCAAATAATCTGTGCACTCTTTGGTTAATTAAAAGTCAACCAAAATAAATAGGTTGCCCAAAATAATCCAGATCAAAAATCTTAAACGAATTTAAAGTATGTGATCTATAATCGTCCAAAAAACCAAATCTAATTTATACGTTGTAAGTGGGGTTTTTATACCACTGTTGGGACTTAAATGTGTCTTGATTAGGTTTTTATTTCTAAAAACAGGTTTTGATACTTTATTAGCACAGATTAATAATTATTATCTACTGATGAGATGATTATACCTTAATGGTTTAAAGTTTAACCGCACCGACGAACAACAATTCATATGTTGATATAACATACCTAAGAGGGACAACATGAAGATATTATTTATAAAAGAACACAAAGTATGATGCCTAAAAATAATACTACAAACTAGAAGACCTAAAGAATAATAATTTGCTTAGAACTCTTTAGGTGAAACGGGTCAAAACGACCTAAGTCTAGTCATTTAAAGAATATAGGGTCAGGTTTAGTTCACAAAATTCTCTAGAATTGGAAATGAAATCAGAAATTTTTTTGTTAAAATCATGTTTGGTTGGTCATTAGATGGAATTAAAATTGAAAAAATTCTCCCACGTTCAATGGAATTCACTTACCTTCCACTTACCCATGAAATGTTCAAAATTAACATTCCAATTTCACTAAAAAAATTTACCAACCAAACCCCTTATCAGTTTAACAAGATTCCATTTCAATTCCAATTCTAATTCCATTTCAATTACAACACATTCTAAGAACCAAACGACCCCTAAGTTTACATTTATTAAAATGATCCAAAGCTTGATTTAAGAAAAACCAAGTGTGGTCTAGCTTTTGATCAAAGGTGACTAAGATCTGCATCAAACAGTCTAACGAGAGCTCAATCATTAAGTTCAATGTTGGTGTCATTATTCAACTGATCATGCCATTTTATATTGTCATCACACGAACAAACAGGACACAACAAACCAAAGTGTAAAAATCTAACCTGCAAATGCTAGATCTTCCAGAGGTTATAGATACCTGATGCAACAGAAATAGAGATACATCATGGTCAACTTTGATATTGTACTTTGAAGAATCTGCATGAAAATGAAGCAAAATGGCAAATATTCTTATCCCTGTCATCCATCCATGGAACCCTTTTATCTAAAAGCCAAAGTAAAAGCTTTGACATTAGACTGTCAACTGTTCTCTATAATCTTATAAACCTCTCAAGAATTGAAAAGGTTCCATAAATAAAACACACTATAGTCAAGTCTATCGACTAATGGACTACTTGATTCTAATTTATATTTCCCCAAACCAAGGGACATTTTACACATATATGATGGAAAAATATATTATTTCAATAGCAATCCAAATTTTTGAATAAAAGGAGTCAGAAATTGGTGAAAGTCACAGTAGGCGATTCTTCCCGTTAAGCACGGTTGTATTGTCCTTCCCAGTTCCCACTACTATCAATACACTAGAATAAATAAATTCAGACAATAATCAAATTGAGAATAATGCTAAATAGTTTTAGCGACGTGTGTAATTGAAGTAATGATAAAAGTAACAAACCCAGGCAATTAATACTCACGATGGTACAAGTGCACAAAAAATAAGAATAGCTCTCAAAAATAGATTACCGACTCTAAAAAGATCAATGTTCTTATTGCAGCCAATGTCTAATAATTTTGAAATAAAAGAAGAATAGTGATGAGAGCAAACTTATATAGCAGAAATGTTCATTTATATAGCATGTATGTGTGTGTGTTTGGCGCAAGGAACTCACCTCAACATCTTTGGTTTACTTCGTTCATCTGCTTTCTTGCCAACACCATCTTCACAGAACCTACATTATTATTAGCAGGTTTAAATCGTTATGAGAGAAAACTAATATCAACACCAAGAGTTGGGATGAAAATACTTCAAAGATCAAGGAAAGAAGAATAAGTCCGAATATTGGTGAAACTCAAAGTAGCCGGTATATGATCCTTCTCGCTAAGCATGCTTGTTGTTGTCCCTTCACACTACTATCAACACATTAGATAGATAAATTCATAAGATAATTAAGTTGAAAATAATACTAAATAGTTGTAGGCTTGTAACAACACATGTTAATTAAAGAAATTATAAAAGAAACAAACCTGGGCAGATGATACTGATAATTGGACAAGTGCACAGATATAAGGCAACTCCCACATATAGATAAATCACCTTTATGTAAAGATCAAAACTAAGAATTCTGAAACCGGAGCCTGACACGGTCGGCACACCTCCTCCAGAAACACCAAAGAGATTTTTTGGCCCAACATCATCAAGTTTATCCGGTGACTTCTCCAAAGGCCTCACAATACCAAAGCCCGGAAAGGAGTTGCAAAAACTCAACTCTCAAAATGTAAAAGATAAGTTAGGTGTTCTCTGGTGCATATGTTCACTACCAAACAGCTTTTTTTCTTTTTCAAACAGACTACAAAACAATGAAAATCGTAAATGCAAATTGTTACCGGTTGGTAGGATGAGTACGCTTATTAGCTTCTTCCATGATTCTATAAACTGCTTCAATAGATTCCAAACAAATCTGACCATAATAGACAACAATGTCAAGAATAATTGATGGTTTATTCTTTAATAAATAATTAATAAACCATTATCACCTTCCAATCTGAACTCTCCAATCCTTTCATCTATCATCAAGATCGGCCACCACGAGATACAAAATCTATTGCTTTAACAGTCTTCGAGTGAGAATCTTATGGCATTAACAATCTTCTTTTGTCCAGAACATTATGTGTGTATGTGTGCTTACAAGCCACCAACGAATATAATCTATCACCCTAGTTTGCAAGAATGAGTGAAGTACAAATTCGTAATGCAACAAGTCTGCAAACCTAAAAAAAGCAATTAAAATAAAACAATTAAACTAGATTACAACAGAATAGTTACTTTAATTAATAAAAGAGCAATCACTTCATGCCTCAAGATAGAATCTCACCTACACAAACTTGTGTTTAAGTAAGACAATGATTATCACACAAACATGATTCATAATAACATATGTTAATCAAATCAAACATTACACAATCACACCATTTCTTTCTTGTCCAAATCAAGTCCAATCTTTCATGCATAACTTTAGTTGGTTCTTTTTTGTGCACATGAGCTTTAAACTACTTCCTATCCATCAATACTCATGCCTAAAACATGCCTTAAATCACACAAGATCACATTCCCCAACTTAATACTTTTTCGATCTGAAAAAGAAATTTAATGGATCATAAAGAACGTGTTAACCTTTCTCACACCTCATTTCACTAAGGAAAAGTACTAATGCTCTAACCTTGATTGTTGCTATATTGCCCTTCTTAAACCCATACCCCTTTCAGTCTCAACTAATGCCTTGTGCTCGTGATTTTAATTTATATTAACCATGATGGTTTAATTTTCCCCACACTTAACATACACAGTAAAAACCTACCCAACCTCGAGGTTTTTTAAGGACTCACCAAACCATAACTTGACTTGCCCATGCACCTCTAATAATGACACAATGGGTATTTAAGGTACCTTATGGTTATGAGGATCATATTTATGATTTTCGGGTCTTAAACGCCCTATTTTCGATTTTCTGATCCTCAATAACCGCAGTGATTTTTTTCTTATATATATATACATTCATGCTTAATACCAACATAATGACACAGTGAGTATTTAAGGTACCTTAAAGTTATGAGGATCATATTGATGATTTTCGGGTCTTAGACGCCCTATTTTTTATTTTCTGATCCTCAATAACCGCACGGATTTTTTTCTTTTTTTATATATTTATATCCATTCATGCTTAATACCAGCATAATGACACGGTTAGTATTTTAAGGTACCTTAAGGTTATGAGGATCATATTGATGATTTTCGGATCTTAAACGCCCTATTTTGATTTTCTGATCCTCAATAACCGTAGTGATTTTTCTCTTTTTTATATATAGCCATTCGTGCTTAATACCAGCATAAGGATTATTTTTCACTACTTTTATTTTTATTTTGATTGCAAAACAAGAAGAAGCTTGGAGTGTGTGAAAGGGAATGCTGGCTTGCAACCTATCTTGTCGAGACTCGGTTTCTTAAACCATGTATATTAAGATGGGAAGCTAAACACATATCCATATATTAGTTAATTTACACGAAGGCATTAGGGTTCTTTCTTTGGGTTGAGCCTACCAACACATCAAAGATCTTTTGCATTTTCCTCCTCAAAGATCCAACGCATGTATAAGTATTAACATATCAACTTCTTATCATTTCCTATAAAGTTTCAACTCTAATTCAAGGGACATCATTAAAATTAACTTCAATCATGCATAACCATCAAAATCATTACCAACAAAAGACATAGATCAAGAAACAAAATTCGAACATGCATGCATTTAACCTAAGCTGATCCTACCTAACAAAGTAAACATAAAACACACTAAATGCAAAACACAACTCATTAATACTAATAAAATAGATAGAAGAGAAAGACTACATAACCTGTCAATAATGATCACCAATGCTCTGTTCACAGAGAACCACCTTCAGAAACACAAAAATTGCTGAGAGCTCTGATCGATGTAGGCTAGTATTATAGGTTGAGGTTCCATGTCTCATGAACGTGTCCAACGAAGCTTTACAAGCTCATGTAGCACAATCATCACTATGCGCAAAGGCTTGCCATGTGCTCTACAATTCGTTCATAATAGCAAAAGTCAATTATATATTAGTGATACACAAATCAGCAAATCTATAAAAAGCAATGTAAATATAACAATCATAATGCAAACCTACTCCAGATTTCTTCCACCCAAGTTGTTGCATTTATCATGAATGCTTTAAAGGATGCAATCAAGGTCACTTTGATACTTTACTATGAAAAATCCGCATTAAAATGAAGCAAAATAGCGAATATTCTTACCCTTGTCATCCATCCATGGAACCCTTTCTTCTAAATGCTAAAGTAAAAGCTTTGTCACTAGACTTTGAACTTTTCTCTCCAATTGACAGCATGAGCAAACATTCACTTTGAAATATTCTACAAAAAAGGGGGCAATCTTGCAACATTAGATACTCTACTTAGACTGTCATATTTGATGTAATAAAAATTACATAACAGAATAAGCCATTTACCCCTCCAAGTGCGTCACGAGATGTCTAACCACAAATAAAACTTATCATAATGAAAATAAAACCAATTCAAAACCAAATCATGTGTTTTTAATATCAGCAGCATGGCATAAGGTGGTAAGAAAGAAGGAAAAATAATAAAAACTGTAAAGAAAAAATAAACATAAGGATCCAACTACCGGCTAAAAGCTGGCCTAGATAATACAGAGATAGTGCAGATGATAAACTCTTATGTTTAAATTTTATGTATTATGTAATGTCCACCAAATTTATCAATTTTTGTAAGAAGTACAGTGGAGGCATCAGTAGACTTGTTGGTGCTTGAGATGAAAAACTTCCTGCTTCAAGTCAATAACTAGGTGAAAGTACAATAAACTCCTATAACATCATAAGTAATTATAAGTGTTGACTTTCGAGCACTACCTTAATAAAGCACATACTGATCCTATAAACCTCTCAAGTATTGAAAATGTCTCCATAAATAAAGCATACACATTTTACAGGTATATATGATGGACAATATATTACTTCAATATCTATAACATCATAAGTAATTATGATGGAAAAATGGTATATTAGTGAAACAAAATATTGTTTGGACACAAAAGTTCTTGACAAGTGCTAAATATTTTGAAAAAAAAAGAAGAGAAACGTTTGCCACATGACTTTATCTATGCACTCATCACATAACTTCATAATGTTCCTCCTTATGGCTCAATAACAAATAAAGGCTGCAAATAAATATAGTGTTTTGGTTCAAATCAGAACATAATTATCTCTTGTAACACGCACACACACATTATATATCTAGAGAGAGAGAGATATATACCGTATCCAAGCTCACGGCTTCCCATCCTCAGCAATAATAGCAACTATTGTTCCTGATTGGTCAGCCTAACAAAAAAAAAAGCATTTCTCAACTACGAATTTTATTCATGAGAATTTTAAGCTAATATTATCAATCTAAAAGCAACATTATATGACAAGGATAAAAACTCACCTTCAATTGGGCATAAAGAGAATGTGTAGAGTCCATTGGGTCAACTCATTACCTTTTTATATAAAATGAAAATAAATAAATAAAAGATAACTTAAAAAGTAGTCATGACAAAGTGATCAAAAGTGACTAAAAGATAACTAAAAATTACCTTTTTAAATAATAAATAAATAAAAGATAACTCATTACCTTTCTGAACGCCAATTTAACAGAAAATTAAAATCCATTCGGTCTGACTGCGGGGGTGAATTCCGCCCTCTCACCAGCTTCTGTTGCAACCTTGGCATCATCCATCTCCGCTCGTGCCCACACACCAGTGAGCAAAACGGGTTTGTGGAACGCCGGCATCGGCATGTCGTTGAAACGGGTCTCTCCTTATTGGCCCACTCACCATCCCTCAGCGTTTCTGGCACTTTGCCTTCGAAACAGCTGTTTATCTAATTAATCGGCTTCCCTCACGTGTATCCTCCAACAAATCTCCCTTTGAACACGCGTTTCTCCGCAAACCTGATTATTCCTTCTTGAGAGTCTTTGGCTCTCAATGTTTTCCTTACCTCCGCCCCTACAACCGTCACAAAATTGAATTCCGTTCTACTCCGTGTGTCTTCCTTGGCTATAGCCTTTCCCACCATGGCTATCGTTGCTTCGATCCCTCCACTGAGCGTATCTATATCGCTCGACACGTTCGATTCAATGAAAAAGTCTTCCCCTACAAACCCTCACCACAACCGACCCCCTCAGCACCACCCGCTTCCCCGTACATCTCTATCTTTCCCAACCCACCACCTGGTTTCTTACCCGAGCCCAACACACCCACTGCCACTGTTTTATCTCCACCATCCTCAACCCATCAGCAACCAAATGCTGATTCCACTCCCATAACCGAACCCCTACACCCCAACACAATCCCCAGACCTCCCCCTCTACTGACCAGCCCTCTCCCGCCCCTCCCACACATACGGAACAACCCCCTACTGACCACCAACCATCCACCGCCCCCCATCCTCACAACCCACCACCTACGGTTCCTCGTTCCCGACCCCCAACCTCCGCCAGAACCTCAAACAACCTGATCGATACAATCCGGCAGCCTATGCAGCCAAAACTAGCTCCTCCTTACCCATTGAACCAACCAGTTTCACTATTGCCAACAAATATATTGAATGGCGCCATGCTATGTCCGAAGAGTTGGACGCGCTGCACAAAAATGGCACGTGGACCCTTGTGCAACCTGTTCCTAATGCTAATATTGTTGATTGCAAGTGGGTTTACAGGTTAAAAACGGATGAAAACAGGAACATTAGCAGGTTCAAAGCCCGTTTGGTTGCAAAGGGTTTTCATCAACAACATGGTGTGGACTATCATGAGACGTTTAGTCCAGTTATCAAACCTGCTACCATTCGGACCATCTTATCATTAGCCGTTACAAACAAATGGTCTCTGCGACAACTCGATATTCAGACTGCTTTTCTGCACGGTGATCTTGAGGAAACCGTATATATGCGCCAACCACCGGGATTCGTTGATCCTACCAAACCGGATCATATTTGTCTTCTGAACAAATCTTTATACGGTCTCAAGCAGGCTCCCCGTGCCTGGTTTAACAAATTATCAAATACTCTTCATCAGCTGGGGTTTCATGGGTCAACGACTGATCCATCATTGTTTATTCTCAATACACAGGGCTCATTGGTGTACTCCTTGTTTATGTGGATGACATCACCATCACCGGTAACAATACTTAAACAGTGTCCAAGCTTATCACCCGTCTTAACTCTCTTTTTGCTCTTAAAGATTTGGGGCAACTGCACTATTTCTTGGGGTGGAAGTCGTTCACAAGAAATCTGATTTAGTTCTTCCCCAAAGAAAATATATTGGAGATATTTTACATCGGTCGGGTCTAACAGATTGCAAGCCTATTTCCACTCCAATGGTTACTTCTCATGTCTTGCTTCTCGATGATAGTCCTCCTTTGGACGATTTTTCTCGGTACAGACAAACAGTTGTTGCTCTCCAGTATGTGACTCTTACACGTCCCTGTTGGACCAAAAGAACCAATGAGCCTGATCAGAAAAACCTTTAAGTCCACGGACATTACAACAACTGTAACAAGGTCTGAAGACAAAGTCTGAAGCTAAAGAGCTGAAGACAAAGTCTGAAGTGAAAGAGCTGAAGACAAAGTCTGAAGTGAAAGAGCTGAAGACAAAGTCTGAAGACAAAAGCTGAAGACAAAGACTAAAGACCAAGTTTCAGATGATTGTCACAACAGCTGAAGAAGACCTCTTCAGTAGTTGTGATGGTTTCCTTTCAGTAGTTGTAGTTTCTTTTCTGTACTTGTAGTTTCAGTAGTTTTATGTTTCTTCGTGTACTTAGAATACTCTGAGATGTTCTCAGTTGTTGTGAACATTCTCAGTAGTTTGCTTACTTTCAGTAGTTTGTAATAATTCTGTTAGACGTCACTATCAAGTGACATCAGCAGACGTCACATTCCTATATATAAGGAATGCTCACCTAATTGTAATCGGTGCAGCTTAGGAAAACCTAGCAGCCGCCATACCGAAGCATGTGTGCATGAATGTTATTATCCCTTTGCAGAAAACCCTATGTCTATATAACCGTGTACTGTTCCATTGAATATTTATTGTGTTCTTGCTATATTTGCTTAATTCTTGCTCTAATTCCGCTGTGATTCAACTCTAATTGATCAAACTTAGATCACTGATCCTAACAAATGGTATCAGAGCAGGTTAATCATTGATCGGTTTATCAATTGATCATTGAAACTGCTATTTTGATATCTATAGTTGATCGAATTAGCATATGTGCAAGAATTGGTTATAAAGATTGATTTTCTGCTGCTGGTTATTTAATTTGAGTTTCTTCTTGGTTCTTATTGAATTTGTTGTGTTTTTGTGCTAAATCTTTTGAAACTTGATTGATTTGGTTTGAATCTGAGAATGACTACTCCATCTAATGATCCTCACAATACTGGCTCCTCAACCAAGCCTCCGATGCTGGTTAGGAGTGAGTATAACATATGGCAACGAAGAATGCTCCATCACCTGTCTGTTAACAGTTCAGGTTGTTGGACATCTGTGGTTCACGGTCCACACAAGCCTATGGTGAACAATCCGGAGACCAATCAAATGGTTCCGAAGAAGAAGGAGCAATACTCAGATGAAGATCGTAAACTGTTTGAGATTGATGCTAAAGCCCATGGAATTCTGGTCCATGGCACTGCCGAATGAAATCTATTCTGGGCTTATGCATCATGAAACTGCTCATGACCTCTGGAATGCTTTGAAGGAACAATTCGGACGAACTGATGAGGTCTTAGCAAACAACAGAGAAATCCTCGCCCAACAATATGAGACATTCTCTCATAGGAAGGGTGAGACACTGACTCAACAGTTTGAGCGTTTCTCCTGCTTGATCTCTGAGCTGAAAATGGTCAAGCAAGAGTATACTAACAGCCAGATGAACAACAGATTCCTCAGATCACTGCCTGAGAGATGGGACACATACACCATTGTCCTACGCTCCAGTGCAAATCTGGATAGCCTATCTCTCACCCAACTCCATGGGAAACTGCTTACATTTGAAAGAGAGATAGAGCAGAAAAGGAAACTGGCATCATCAGGAAAGCTCTCTGATGACTTTGTACCAGGTAACACTGCCTTGGTCGGTCATGAGTCAGAATATGCTGGATCAGAAAGTCATTATGATGAGCATATAGATTTCTCTTCAAACAGTTCTGATCATGCATTTGTTGGTGTGGACAGTCATTCTGGGTGTAATAGTGATAATTTATGTTTTATCATGGATGATTTGCAAGGTATTGCTGATGATGATTTAGAAGAGATGGATATTTTGAGCCAAATGGCCCTGATCAATATCAGATCTCAAAAGTTCTACAAGAGAACTGGTAGGAAATTTCCAGGACTCTCTGGCAAAACCAAAGTTGGTTTTGACAAGAGTAAGTTGAGGTGTCACAAATGCCACAGGCTTGGGCACTTTGCAAGAAAGTGTAGATCAACTGGATCTAACTCCTCTGCACCCTTTGTGACCTTTCCAAGCAATAGTTCACAAAACAAAGGGCAACATCCTGCTAGTTCTGGTCATCACTCACAACCTCAATCTCCTGCATACTTTGTCCCTCAGGGTCCAATGCCATATCCTTATCCCTGCTATTACATGCCACAGCCAAATCCAGTTCGTGTCCCTATAGCACAACAACCTCAAGCCCTACCTGAGCCTCAACCATCTCCATCACAATCTCAACCTCATCACAGCTTCTTCACACCAGGAGTTGTTGACTGGAGCAGCTTACCAGATGATCTTTCTGGTTTCAATGAACAATTATCTGCTGGTGCTGGTCAACATGGTGGTGAACATCCTTTTGGGAATCTTGCTCTCATGGCCCTGGAGTCTACTGAGGGTTCCTGCTCAGATGCTTCATCTTCACAGGTAACCCAGATATCTTCTGAGGCTAAAGCCAAGATATGTTTTGAATCATGCATAGCTGCCTTTGTCTCTATTAGAGAGGCAAATGTAGCTTTAATCAATCAAAATCTTGAGCTTGAGAAAACTATTTCCAAAAGAAAAGATGAGTATGTGTCTGCACTTAATGACAAAGATGATGAGATTTACAAGCTTAAATGCCAACTTAATGATGAAAAGGCTAAGGTAGAGGTCATACTCGAGAACCACAGAAGTCTCAAAGAGACACTTGCAGCTACCCAAGTTGAGTGTGACCGATGGGTAACATCCTGCAAGGGATTTGAAATGCTTCTCAGCAAGCAAACAGCTTCAAATGTGAAGTTTGGAATAGGTTACAATCATACTGCACCACCTACTGATTTTACTTCAAAATCAATAGTAAAATCTGAAGGTGAAAGTAATTTCCAAACCACATCATCATGTGATTCATCCTCAAATGATAATACAAAATTAGAGGATGAAGTCAGTGTTAAGATCTCAGCAAATCAATTGCCTGATGGTTTAAATGCTGATAAACACATGAAGCTGAGAAATTCAGATGTTGTTCCTCAAAGTACTCCAAGTACTGAAGGGCAAGTCACAACATCTGAAAAGCACTTCAAATCTGATGAAATAAAAGGATTAACAACTGCTGAGGAATCTATCATACGGTCTTTCAGGACGGATAGAGAACAGCTGAAGAACAAGTCTTCAGTTGTTACCAATCCTTCAGTACTTAACACAAGTACTGAAAGGAGGAAAGTACTGAAGATCACACCTTCAGTAGTTTCCACTTCAGCAGTTGATCAATCCAAGATGAAGAATAAGCCATGTGAAAATGTGGTAAATTCAATCATCTATCCGATGAATGCTGGTATAAAAAGGGTTCCAAACTCAACAGAGATAAGCTCATTAAAGAAGATAAATGCAGGGTTCTTCAGCATGCCAAGAAGCATCTGGTATGTAGACAGTGGAGGATCTATGCATATGACTGGGAGCAGTTCTCTTCTTAATGACTACTCTCAAGGAAAGAAGGGATTGTCTCATTTGGAAATGATGCTAAGGGTTACATCATCGGGAAAGGATTTGTGTCAAATGGGAAATCAGATTTGATGATGTTAACCATGTGGAGAATCTCAAGTATAATCTACTGAGTGTCAGTCAGATGTGTGATAAAGGGCATGTTGCACTTTTCACAAGCCAGAACTGCCGGATTCTGTCTTCCAAAGTTCTGAGGCTGATTGACAAGGTATTGGATGAACATACTCTCCTGAAGGCCAACAGGATAGGAAGAGTATATGCCTTGGATTTGTCAAAGAAGATTGATTTAAAAGGTCATCCTTGCCTGTTCTCCAAGGCCTCTCCTCAGGAATCTAAACTGTGGCATAGAAGGCTGGGTCATGTTAATCTCAAAAACATGAATCAGCTGATCCACAATAGTTTAGTAAGAGGTCTACCAATAAAGGAGTTCCTCTGTGATGAAACCTGCACTGCTTGTTTAAAAGGAAAACAACACAAAGTCTCATTCCCTCCTATAGAAGAACCAAAGTCCACTGCCTGCTTGCAATTACTGCACATGGATCTCTTTGGTCCTGTGAGAGTAATGAGCATGGCAAAGAAGAAATACTGTCTGGTAATTGTGGATGATTACTCCAGATTTGTATGGACCTTCTTCTTGCATTCAAAGGATGAGGCTGCTCAGACAATTATTAACTTTGTGTTGTATGTTGAGAAGCAGTATTCCCTATCAGTCAAGTGTATAAGAAGTGATAATGGAACTGAATTTAGAAACCATACACTTGATGATTTCTACCTTTCAAAAGGAATCAAGAGGCAGTATAGCATCCCAAGGACTCCAGAACAAAATGGAGTAGTGGAGAGAAAGAACAGGACCCTAATTGAAGCTGCAAGGTCCATGTTGGCTGACTCTGGTTTGCCACTGACCTTTTGGGCTGAAGCTGTCAACACAGCATGCTATGTGCAAAATAGAGCTTTAGTGAATCAGAGGTTGATGAAGACTCCTTATGAAGTTCTACATCATTTGGCTCCTCTAATTTCATTCTTCAGAGCATTTGGGTGTCCTTGTTACATTCTCAACACAAAGGATCAACTCCAAAAGTTTGATTCTAAGGTGGATGCAGGGTATTTTGTTGGGTACTCATCCACTTGCAAGGCTTACAGAGTGTTCAACTGTAGAACAAGATGGTTGAAGAAACCTTGCATGTGAAGTTCAATGAATCTCCTAAGGACAAAATCCCACAAAACCCTGTGGAGTTGTTTGATCTGGACATACTGCAATATGTTCCTTATCAGCCTCCAGCTGTTGCAGATCATGTGAATTCATCACCTTCTGCAGCTAGTCATCCATCTGGTGGTACTGATGTTCATGATGATCCCAGTACTCACCTATTCAAGTTTAGTGATCAACTGCCTGAGTCTACTCAACTTGATGTTCCTGTAGCTTCAGTAGCACCATCCACAACAAATGCTGATGAGATTTCTGAATCCTCTACTTCATTTGACCTGCCATCTAACACTTGGTTTCAAGAATCTGGATCAACATCTGTTGCTGCTGAGCGTGCTACAAACACTTGCACAGATCTCATAGTGTATCAAGAGCTGAAGAATCACCCAACGTCTCAAATCATTGGTGATATCAATGCTGGTGTCTCAACTAGAAGTCAATTGTCCAACTTCTGCTTCTATGCTCTTTTCATCAGTCAGCAAGAGCCAAAGAACTATCATATTGCATTAAGAGACAATGGATGGGTTGATGCCATGCAGCTTGAGCTTCTTCAGTTCAAAAAGCAGCAAGTGTGGGAACTGGTTCCTCTACCCCCAGGTAAGTGTGCAATAGGCACTAAATGGGTGTTTAGGAATAAAACAGATGAAAATGGGCAAATTGTCAAGAACAAGGCCAGACTGGTTGTCCAGGGGTTTTCACAAGAAGAAGGTATTGATTATGATGAAACCTTTGCCCCTGTAGCCAGACTGGAGGCAATTAGATTGTTCTTAGCCTATGCTGCATTCCACAATCTTAAAGTTTTTCAAATGGATGTCAAAAGTGCATTTTTATATGGTAAAATAAAAGAAGAGGTTTATGTGTGTCAACCACCAGGTTTTGAGGATAATAAACATCCTGATTGGGTGTATAAACTTGATAAGGCTCTTTATGGGTTGAAACAAGCTCCTAGAGCCTGGTATGAAACACTGTCAAATTTTCTTCTTCAGAATAATTTCACTAGAGGCTCCATAGATAAAACTTTGTTCATTAAGAAAGTGGGTCAGCATAAGCTCCTTGTTCAAATTTATGTTGATGATATTATTTTTGCTTCCTCTGATCCACAGTTGTGTGATGCATTTACAAAGTTGATGCAACAAAAATTCGAAATGAGTGCCATGGGAGAATTACAGTTCTTTCTAGGTTTGCAAATCAAACAAAAGGCTGATGGAACTTTCATTCATCAGTCAAAATACACAAAAAGTCTTTTGGCAAAGTTTGATTTACAACACTGTAAGCCCTGTTCTACTCCCATGTGCAGCACCACACAACTGGATGCAGATCAGAAAGGTAAAGCTGTTGATGAAACACTTTACAGATGTATGATTGGGTCCTTGATGTACTTAACAGCTTCTAGACCAGATATTATGTTTGCAACTTGTGTTTGTGCTAGATTTCAGGCTGCTCCTAAAGAGTCTCATTTGATTGCAGTCAAGAGGATCTTTAGATATCTGCAAGGTACTCAATCTCTAGGTCTTTGGTATTCCACTGGGCACTCTTGCAAATTAGTTGCTTTTTCTGATAGTGACTATGCAGGGTGTAAATTAACTAGAAAATCAACTTCTGGTGGATGTCAATTCCTAGGCAACTGTTTGGTTTCTTGGCAGAGTAAGAAACAAACATCTGTTGCTACATCCACTGCTGAAGCCGAGTACATTGCTGCTGCAAGTTGTACATCTCAGGTACTCTGGCTTCAGAATCAATTACTGGATTATGGCATTACAGAGACTAAGACTCCATTACTAATGGATAGTGCTTCAGCTCTTTGTATTGTCAAGAATCCAGTCCAGCACTCTAGGACCAAACATATTGAGATCAGACACCATTTTATTAGGGATTGTTTTGAAAAAGGTCTGATTGATCCAAAGTTTGTTCCTAGTGCTGATGAGCTTGCAGACATATTTACTAAGCCTTTGGACAGTTCAACTTTCCAAAACCTAGTGTTAAGGCTTGGTATGCTGCAGCTAGAATAAGTGACAACTACTGATGATCTCAGTCAACAAGTACTGATGAGCATTCGTATACTACTGTCACAAATAAGTACTGAAGTTCTTTTATCCTCAGTAGTTTTCATAACTACTGAAGACTAAATTACTTAAAAGTACTGAAGTACTCATCTCTTGAAAAGAACTGATGTGGTTACAACTACTGCTGTAGTTACAACTGCTGATGTCAGAATAACAGATAAGTACTGATGACCTATGAAACATCTGAAACTCAGAAAAGTCTGATGAAGTGTTGAGGTCAGATGAAACAGCTGATGAGCTAAGAATTGACGACAACAGCTGATGAGAAAATTTTCTCTTCAGTTGTTTCTACAACAGCTGCTTCACTTCAAACAACTGAAGCCAAAACCATGTCTTCAGTAGTTTCACAACTACTGATGACTAACACCAAGTCTTCAGTTGTTACAACACCTGAAGCCAAAACCATGTCTCAGTAGTTTCACAACTACTGATGACTAATACCAAGTCTTCAGTTGTTACAACTTCTGAAAGTTAAAACCAGGTCTTCAGTTGTTTTCAAACAACTGATGACAGCACCAACACTTTCAGTCATTTTATATCAGCCTTTTTCTTACCCTATAAATACCTAAACCTACTTTCAAACGTTTCATTAGCCGTTTTACGTCCTTCACTCTCTCAACAATGGCGACCATGAAACTCAAACCCAGACACAACTGTGTTGCCTACCTCTCGAAATCGGCCTTCTGGAACAAATTTGATAACGCCATCGATCTTATGGTAGATTCCCAGTACCGAACCGCGTTTCTTCTGAATCCTACCATATACCCCGATTCCCTAAGCCAGTTCTGGACCAACGTCTCTGTGCAAACTAGTGAGAATGATAGCCAAATCACTCTCCAGTCGTTGGTCAACCAGAAACAGGTGGTCATCACTCCGGACATCATTCGACAAACCCTAGATCTACATGATGCCACCTGTGTCACAGAATACCCGAAAGGCACAACCGATATGTCTTTCATCAACAACGGGTATGAAGGAGACTTAAGTGCTACCACCATTCTGAAGAAGCACTTCCATGATGCTGAACGTCTTATATTCCACATGGTGAATGTCTGCCTTGCACCAAAAACCTCCTCATGGGATCAAATGTCTTCCCGATGGCAACAGGTATTATACTCTATCTTTGAACGACAAACTTTAAATTTTTCTGAGATAGTGTTTATGGAACTAAAGGATCTGGCCTTGAAACCTGTGGCAAACAGATGGATATTATATCCCAGGTTTCTCATGGCCATAATTTTAACACAGCTAAAATCAGACGGCCTTGTTGGCCTTGGAGTCCCTGCTCCGGCTGTATTGCCTGAAGTATACTCCAGGCACAACTCTGACCCTACAATGAAAGGGGCTGCCCGGCTGCTCAAACCCAAGCAGCGGGAACCCACAGCCTCCACTTCCAGATCCAAAGTCCCCACCAAACCCAAAACCAAAAAGCCCAAAAAGGCTACTCAGGGAGATGAGTCCCCTGAGGATGCCCCTGTAACACCAATACAGGAAACACTTACTGGTTCTAACCCCCCAGTAGTGTCCAAGACTCCACCAACCCTAGCCGCTCAGGCATCCTCTCAACAGGATCCTGATGCAACCATAATTGGGATACCACAATGCTGGAACCTATCTCAATTGAGAAGGTTACCATTGAAGAGCACCAGTCACCCCGGGTGCAATCTGCTTCAAACCTATCTCCAAATGCAACCGCCCCTCAAAGCCCAACATTTATTGTTGCACAAGTGTTGAGTCAGCTGCATTCCTCTCCTCCTCCCCAGACACCAATTACAATGGGGAGAACCTCAACAGCTGAGGAAGAGGACCAAAATGCTGCTGATAACCCACAGCACAGGGTTATAATGTTCAATCTCCCCGTGTAGAAGAGGAGGTTAGAACATCTGGTGAGGCTGCCACTTCTACTGATTCAGCAAATGAACAGGATGAAGTTGGTAACATCTCTAAGACCTCACCAGAGGCAACTGCCGATGAAGGACTCAGTCCTGAGGCAGGAAGTCCCCAGAACCAAGAACAAGGGGCACATGCTACAACTGATCTACACTCAGGGCATGTACATCCTGATTCAATCAGGAGGTCAGGTGATTCAGCAAAGACTGATGATGACCTGGGCTTTTTCTACGATGTCTTAGCCCATAACACAATCCTTGAGGCTGAGGTGAGCAGACTCAAAGAACTGCTTGCCAAAATGTCTCAGGATCAAAGTCCATCTGCCCCAATAAACCCACAGATGGCACCTTCATCTGAAGGTTCCCCAAACACTCCGCCACTTCACTCAACTGAGCCACCAGCCACTGTTGTTGGCACCACCTCTCAGGGACAGAACCCCTCTGAGCAGATGGTTGCTATTTTCAAAATTCCTTACCTCTCATCACTCCCATCATCAATGAGATTGTGCATAAAGCCATTGATGAGAGGATCTCCTCGAATCTAAAAACACTTGTTGATGATGCTGTGCAAAAGAAGCTTTCTGCCATTCAAACCCCTGAACCCAATGCACCCAAAAAGGGGGAGTCTAGGCAGTGAAAGAAAGAAAGAGAAAGAGAGTGGAAGAGGAGAAACAACAAGAAAAAGAACAGGAAAAACAGCTGATCACATACAAGAGAAGAAAAGTGCTGAAACTCAAAAGCCTGATGAAGAGAAATCATTGGAAGATCTGATTAAAGAAGCTGATGAAGCTCACAGCAGATCAATGGACAGAATAATAGATCAACTCTTCAGACAGGGCTTTGATACAGCCACATTAGACACTGAGATCAGAAGGCTGGAGATTAATGAGATACAAGAAAGATGGGCCAGTTATAGTGTGATGGAAAGGGAGAGGTTGGAGATAATGATCAGGTTTATTGCAAAATACTTGGGAAGATCATTAATTGAGATTAAATCATGGACCAGAGACAGTATTCTGGCAATAACCACCAGAATCTGTGCTTCTGAAGAATTCAATAAGGGGTTGATTATAGAAGCCTAGACGAAGCAGGTGCTGGGAAGAGAACTGATATGGCCAAGCTTTCCAAAGCCAAACTCACCATAAAAATGCTAGATCAGCCTTCCCAAACTCCCTCTCAAAAACAACCAACCCCACAACTCTCCAAATCAACTCAACCCTCAAAACCAACTCCTTACCCCAAAAACCACCTCAAACCACATCCAGTGATGCACCCAGAAGGAGGAGAAGGGTGTTGAGGATGGTAGAAGAAGAAGAAGAAGATGATGAAGAAGATAGTCTGCCAATCTCTGCTGTTCTAAATTACCTGAGCCCAGAAGTCAACAAATGATCACACCAGACTTTCAGAGGCAAATGGTGAAAGTTAAGATTGAAGAAGAAGAACAGCAGAAACAGCACGATGAGCAACTTTTGAAGATGATTGACAAAGAGTTTCCTCAGTCATCATCTATACAAGCCATGAAGAAACACGCTCAAAGGCTGTATGCTCTCAGGTATACCTTTCAATATCAAAAGGAGAGAGTAAGGATTTGGCCAGACCCCAGGGTTAGTTCTAGAATTCATAAGAAATCCATACCAAGTAGATACAATGGCCAAGTGAGAAAGACCATAGATGCTGCTATTATGTTGGCCATTGTAGTCTCACCCTGGGAAATACTTGAAGACTTCAAGAGAGCCTACAAGTCAAAGATGACCCCTCAAACTCTAATGGAGAACAAAATGGTCAAGAAGGGGTTGTTATACAAGAGGCTTGAAGAGATCAAGAAAATGAACTCCAGTTGTTATTAGAAGGGACTCACCCAGATGAATTTGCTTACAGAGAGATAACAACTGTTGAGTTGAAAAATGGAAAGACGATAAAGTACTTATCAGAGTACTATGGCCCAGAGTTCTTCTTCGAAGGAGAAGCAGAAGAACTCACTAAGGAGGAACAAGTTGTTCTCCTTGAGGCCTACGTCAGAGAGTCTTATAGACTCATCAATGGGAAGTAGGTTTCATGGTTGGGATAACGGCTCTGTGTCCAGTTCCCCAAGACAGAGTTCCCTTCCATCCTTTGACATTCACATCTACTGAAACCTGTTCCCTGGCCTGTGCTTATCCGATATCTCTAAAGCTGATCAAGAGAGTATTTCTGCCAAGAATAAGTGGGACCTCAATAAGCTTAAAGGTTTTGGCTGCATTGGTTCAGGGGGAGTTTGTTGGACCAAAAGAACCAATGAGCCTGATCAGAAAAACCTTTAAGTCCCACGGACATTACAACAACTGAAGTAGTCTGCAACAGCTGAAGACATCAGCTGATAACAAGGTCTGAAGACAAAGTCTGAAGTAAAGAGCTGAAGACAAAGTCTGAAGTGAAAGAGCTGAAGACAAAGTCTGAAGTGAAAGAGCTGAAGACAAAGTCTGAAGACAAAGTCTGAAGTGAAAAAGCTGAAGACAAAGTCTGAAGACAAAAGCTGAAGACAAAGACTGAAGACCAAGTTTCAGATGATTGTCACAACAGCTGAAGAAGACCTCTTCAGTAGTTGTGATGGTTTCCTTTCAGTAGTTGTAGTTTCTTTTCTGTACTTGTAGTTTCAGTAGTTTTATGTTTCTTCGTGTACTTAGAATACTCTGAGATGTTCTCAGTTGTTGTGAACATTCTCAGTAGTTTGCTTGCTTTCAGTAGTTTGTAATAATTCTGTTAGACGTCACTATCAAGTGACATCAGCAGACGTCACATTCCTATATATAAGGAATGCTGACCTAATTGTAATCGGTGCAGCTTAGGAAAACCTAGCAGCCGCCATACCGAAGCATGTGTGCATGAATGTTATTATCCCTTTGCAGAAAACCCTATTCTATATAACCGTGTACTGTTCCATTGAATATTTATTGTGTTCTTGCTATATTTGCTTAATTCTTGCTCTAATTCCGCTGTGATTCAACTCTAATTGATCAAACTTAGATCACTGATCCTAACAGTCCCGACATTGCATTTGCGGTTAATCGGGTTTGCCAGTTCATGCACGCCCCAACAGAAACCATTGGGTTGCTGTCAAACGCATCTTGCGTTATTTAAAGGGTACAATGAACATGGGTCTTTGGTTCCGTCACAATACAGGCTATCGGCTGCAAGCTTTTTCTTATTCTGACTGGGCTGGTTGTCCAATCGATCGGCGCTCGACGGGGGGATTTGCTATCTACTTGGGTTCAAACCTCATCTCTTGGTCTGCTCGCAAACAGAAAACTGTATCTCGCTCCTCCACTAATCTGAGTACAAGGCTATTGCAGACACTTTTGCAGAATTAATTTGGCTAAAGTCTCTTCTTCGAGAGCTTGGTTTGCACAACGAAGCGCCAACACTTTGGTGTGATAATCTTGGTGCCACATATCTCACTGCTAATCCGATGTTTCATGCTCGTACCAAACACATCGAGGTTGATTTTAATTTTGTTCGTGAACAGGTTACTCAAGGTCATCTCAATGTCAAATTCATTTCAACGGATGATCAAATAGCCGATATCTTTACGAAGCCCTTGTCATCCCAAAAGTTTGAATTTCTACGGTCCAAGTTACAGATCGCGAACCGCCCTGAACTTGTGGGGGAATATTAGACTATGTCGGCTAGTTTTGTTTATTATTATTAATTGTTATATTGTAGAGGGTAGCTAAGTGTATTTAGTTACTTCTAGATATTAGGATGTAATCTCCTTCAATTGGATGAATAACAATTACGATTACTTTCAATAAACTGATTCGACCAGATCACTCTTCTGGCCGATGACCAGTCAAATTTTCACCGCACAGCTTCATCTTGACTTGAGGACAAGTCGATTCTTCGGGCAGGCAGCAGTGATACGATTCCAGTGGGTCAAACTGGGTCGGTTCATACCCAGTCCATCTGGAATGGCAGGAAAAAAGGTGCAGGTCCGGGAGGTGCGGGATGATCCTGATTTTCAGGCTTACTGGGTAGAACTTAGTGGGTAGTTATTAGCTTAATTAGTCTATATAATTCTGTTCTTTTGTTCTAGTTTAAGTGGGGAGAAATTAGTATTTGAATTCCTGTTTTATGTTTGGAGAACAGTCCATCTCGAAGAGGACTTCCCTATCTGTATTTCCTTTGTTTGATTAGTAATCTATAGCCGACTAGTTCGGTTCTTATCAGAATCTTATTGCTTAACAGTCTTCTTGGAGTCCAAAACATTATGTGTGTGTGATTTACAAGCCACCAACGAATCTTATCTATCACCCTAGTTCAGTAAGAATGAGTGAAATACAATTTGGAAATGCAACAAATTAACAACCATAAAAAAACGCAATTAAAATAAACAATTATAATGCAAAGTTGCAAACCTCGTCTGGATTTCTTGCAGATATAAATTAATGCTTCCAATAATGCGATCAAGGTCAACCTCTATATAGTTCTTGGAGGAATCTGCATAAAAATAATTAAGCAAAAATTGTAAACTAAGAAGACCAATGAGTGGAAGACAATTAATATAAATATAGAATAAAAAGATAATAGATCAAAGGTGCCAAGGTAAAAACTCCGGTTCACATACTTATAGTACCATTAAAATGCATTATCAAGTCAAATGTCTATGTAAAAGCCAAAGTAAAAGCAGCCACATGTAATCATATATAGAGCTTCATCCCAGTTTGTAGGGCCAATCGCACCTCCAAATGACTATGTCAAGGGATGTCTTTTCATTTGAGGTTCAGGGCAAGTATATATATCCTTAGAAACACAAATTAAGCACCTCATGTTGCAATAAAGCCAATAAAAAACTAAATCATGTGGTTTTTTTCATATCAACATGGCTTAAGGGGAAAATTATAGACAAAGAGAACAGAACATGTACAGGAAAAAAGACAAGGATCTAACTACCTGGTGTAGATATGGATTGTGAAACTTCTCTAATTTGCTCAGGAATACACAAAAGAAAGATAAATAAATTTGACCAGAAGTTACATACCCACGTTAGATCACATTTTTCATAAAACAGCGTAGTACAAGAAAGATGAACCTTACAACATCGCTCTTAAGTAAGCAACTAGTTTGTAAATCTATCCCTAGAAACACAAAATAAGCAGCTCCTGATGTAATACAGCCAGTTAAAAACTAAATCATGTGTTTTACTCATATTGGCCTGGAATAATTCTAGATCAGGAAAAAGAAGATGGGCTTACCATGGTATAATCTCTAATGAGAAAACCAAAATCTTCTTTCACTAGTGTCCCCCTCTTTGTTTCTTCATCTATGGACAAGATTAAAGAGCAGAAAAAATTATAAAAAAATGCATTAGAAAACAATACACGCAGATGGATTAACTGAGAGCACCTACATGAGCAAGGTGATCTAAGGAAACCACAATCATGCTTGGTTCAATTTAACGAAATCTTCGGGTTATATCCCAAAATTGCCACAATTGCATTCTAAAAAGAGAGAGTCAGGGACGATATTCTAAAATCACATAACATTTTATTATACATATTAAAAAACTTACTATACGAGCTGGAAGATGCCTGAAGTGCAAAAGTATCCGAATAAAACTTTCCAGGATATAGCCTTAGACTTACAGGATCCTATACCCATTAAAATTGGTTAAAAAGTACTGATATAATGATCTAGTTAGGAGGTTCTAAAAACAAGGTATGTTTTGGGTATCTTCTAAGGGTGAATGTGATGGCCGAGAGTGGCATGTGGCACACTTTTGATGGTTTGAGAAGAAGCAACGGGGCAACACCCGTGAATCCGTGACACCACTGCCACCTCATCCCCCCCCCCACACACACACACACAAAAGCCACTACACATACCCTAAAAGGTTCGACTCATTTACCTTTCACAGTAGTCTCTTTTTCTCCTTCTTATGCTGTGTCAATGTACTCCTTGAACCCGTTTCCCACAAGCCATGCCAGCCACCATCTTCTGGGTTTCCTAATCAAGAGGACCTACAGATGTGTGCACAGAATATAGGAATATTATATATGTGTGTGTACATATAGTGGGTTCGAGTGGGAATCTTATTACCTTAGCAGTCTTCTTTGGTCCAGAACATTATGTGTGTGCGCATTTACAAGCCACCTACGAATCTTATCTATCACCCTAGTTTGGCAAGAACAAAACGCCTTCATGGCTTAAAACTCACTTGACAAACCCCTAAAGGTTATTTGTTTAATTTGATTCTTAAAGAGGAACAATTGATCCATATCCGAGCATCACTATGGCCTTTAAGTCCAGATAGGGCCTTATCTTCAATGGGAAGGATGTCACAATTCAGGGGAAACCGAACATTGTTTTTACCTTTAAATGGGCATTACCAGAATGTTTAGAAGGCAGTGGGTAGGCCACAGAATCACCCGAATGTGTTTGAAACAGGAGGTCCAGTTGGTGTCAAAATTCTTGTAGATGCAACATCATATAATTTTCAAAACAAAAACAGAATTAATACAAGGGTTTAAGACACATTCCTTTAATCAGATTTTAAAAAAAAATACAAATTACAACAAGATTATGGTCAATGTATGTGAGTATTATAATTTTTGGTTCCATGTATATAAGAACCAAAGAAAGCTAACCTTTTATTGCAGTCCCAGAAAGCTTTATAAGATCGAGCAGAACCGTATTCATACACATGGGTTTGTCGACTGCTCCTACTCTATAAATGGTTTGTAATAGCATAAGTGGAGTACAAATTGGTAATGCAACAAATCAGCAACCCTAAAAATTACGATTAGAGTAAAATAAATATAATGCAAACCTCCTGATTTCTGCAACAAATCAGCAAACCCTGATTTCTTGATATACATCAATGCTTTGGAGGAATCTGCATAAAAATAAGCAATAATTGTAAATAATGAAGACCAATGCGAGAAAATTGATTAATTTAAATATATAGTAAAAAGAATATAGATCAAAGGTGCCAAGGTCAAACCTCTGGTTTACAGCATCAGTAGAAATTTATTTGAAATGTGTATGAAAAAGGGGCAATCTTGCACATAAGAAAATCTACTTAAACTCCCTAATTTGATGCAATAAAATTACATAACTATGGCAAATCTCCCTCATGAGTGTTAAGAACGTATTTATAATACCCAGAAAATGCATCATCAGGCTAAAGTCAAAAGTCTATGTAAAAGCCAAAGTGAAAGCAGCCATATGTGATGAGATCTAGAGCTTCATTCCAGTTTATAGGGCAATTACACTTCCAAATGACTATGTCAAGGGATGTCTTTTCATTTGAGGTTCAGGGCAAGTATACATATCCCTCGAGACACAAAATAAGCAGCACATGATGTAATAAAGCCAATTAAAAATAAAAAACTAAATCAGGTGTTTTTTTTTTCATTTCAGCATGGCACAGGAGAAAATAAAGGACAGAGAGAACAGAACATGTAAAGGAAAACAAGGATCTAACTACCTGGTGCAGGTAGTGGATCGTGAACTTCTCTGATTTACTCAGCAATAAACAAAAGATTGGTTTTGGAGAATGTTGGGCAGGGATGAAATGCAGGGTATTCTTTTCGCACACCTTCCGCCAAGGATGTGTTTCCACTCTATTGGTCTGGAATATTTACAGATCAGGAAAAAGATGGGCTTACCATGGTATTATATCTAGTGACAAGTGTCCCCGTCTTTGTTTCTTCATCTCTGGACAAGATCAAAGAGCAAAAGAAGCAAAAGATAAATTAAAAAAAAGGAAACAAATGTATTGACTAAGAGCACCTGCATGAGCAGAAGAAATGTAATCTGAAGAAAACCACAATCTGTTGATGATTGATTCATAATATCTGAATCTTCTTGGTTACATCCTAAAATCGCCACAATTGCATTCTAAATATAGAGACTCAAGTACACTTTTAGAAAACTTCATTGTGCAAAATAAACTATAGCTTCAATGTAAAAACTTATCACGAAAGGTATGATGGATTCACAAACACCCAAAAGTAATGATGGATGGACTCCATAATGGGTTTAAGTATCCGAGTAAAAATTTCCAGGATTTAGCCTTAGACTTACAGGATCCTATACCCATTAAAATTGGTTAAAAAGTACTGATATAATGATCCTGTTAGGAGGTTCTAAAAACAAGGTATGTTTTGGGTAACTTCTAAGAGTGAACGTGATGGCCTCGTTAAAGTGGGCGTGAGAGTGGCATGTGGCACACTTTTGATGGTTTGGGAAGAAGCAATGGGGCAACACTCGTGAGCCCGTGACCCCCCTCACAACCCCCTCTCACGCCCCAAGAGTGGTGTTCCACTGTTCCCTGCCACACACCACTGCCACCTCATCCACCCCCCGCCAAACACACACACAAAACCAGTACACATACCCTAAAATGTTCGACTCATTTACCTTTCACAGTAGTCTCTTCTTCTCCTTCTTATGCTGTGTCAACGTACTCCATGAAGCCGTTTCCCACAAGCCACGCCAGCCACCGTCTTCTGGGTCCCCTGTTCTTTTGGTGTTTCCTGTGAAAAGAGAGAGTTAAACGTCTAGACTGGAGACTATAGAATGAACTCTTGATACAAATCAGGAAAAAGATGGGCTTACCATGGTATTATCTCTAGTAGGACGACCAAAATCTTCTTTTACAAGTGTCCCCGTCTTTGTTTCTTCGTCTCTGGACAAGATCAAAGAGCAAAAGAAGTAAAAGATGAATTAAAAAACAGTAGACAGATGTATTGACTAAGAGCACCTGCATGAGCAGAAGAAAGGTAATCTGAAGAAACCACAATCTGTTGATGATTGATTCATAATATCTGAATCTTCTTGGTTATATCCTAAAATCGCCACAATTGCATTCTAAATATAGAGACTCAGGTACAGTTTTAGAAAAAGAAGATGGACTTAGCATGTGTTCTACTCATATTGGTCTGGAATATTTCTAGATCAGGAAAAAGAAGATGGGCTTACCCTGGTATAATCTCTAATGAGAAAACCAAAATCTTCTTTCACTAGTGTTCCCCTCTTTGTTTCTTCATCTATGGACAAGATTAAAAAGCAGAAACAATTTTAAAAAATGCATTAGAAAACAGTACACGCAGATAGATTAACTGAGAGCACCTACATGAGCAAGGTGATCTAAAGAAACCACCTTCTTATGCCGTGTCAATGTACTCCAAGAACCCCTTTCCCACAAGCCATGCCAGCCACCGTCTTCTCGGTCCCCTGTGCTTTTGGTGTTTCCTGTGAAAAGAGAGAGTTAAATGTCTGGAATGGAGACTATAGAATGAACTCTTGATACAAATCAGGAAAAAGATGGGCTTACCATGGTATTATCTATAGTAAGACGACCAAAATCTTCTTTCACAAGTGTCCCCGTCTTTGTTTTTTCATCTCTGGACAAGATCAAAGAAGTAAAAGACGAATTAAAAAAAAGTAAACAAATGTATTGACTAAGAGCACCTGCATGAGCAGAAGAAATGTAATCTGAAGAAAACACAGTCTGTTGATGATTGATTCATAATATCTGAATCTTCTTGGTTATATCCTGAAATCGCCACAATTGCATTCTAAATATTGAGACTCAGGTACAGTTTTAGAAAACTTCATTGTGCAAAATAAACTATAGCTTCAATGTAAAAACTTATCACGAAAGGGTATGATGGATTCACAAACACCCAAAAGTAATGATGGATCGACTTCACAATGGGTTTAAGTATCCGAGTAAAACCTTCCAGGATTTAGCCTTAGACTTACAGGATCCTATACCCATTAAAATTGGTTAAAAAGTACTGATATAATGATCCTGTTAGGAGGTTCTAAAAACAAGGTATGTTTTGGGTAACTTCTAAGAGTGAACGTGATGCCTCATTAAAGTGGGCGTGAGAGTGGCATGTGGCACACTTTTGATGGTTTGGGAAGAAGCAATGGGTAACACCCGTGAGTCCGTGACCCCCCTCACAACCCCCTCTCACGCCCCAAGAGTGGTGTTCCACTGTTCCCTGCCACACACCACTTCCACCTCATCCACCCCCACCCCCCACCACACACACACAAAACCAGTACACATACCCTAAAAGGTTCGACTAATTTATCTTTCACAGTAGTCTCTTCTTCTCCTTCTTATGCTGTGTCAACGTACTCCATGAAGCCGTTTCCCACAAGCCATGCCAGCCACCGTCTTCTGGGTCCCCCGTGCTTTTGGTGTTTCCTGAAAAGAGAGAGTTAAATGTCTAGACTGGAGACTATAGAATGAACTCTTGATACAAATCAGGAAAAAGATGGGCTTACCATGGTATTATCTCTAGTAAGACGACCAAAATCTTCTTTTACAAGTGTCCCCGTCTTTGTTTCTTCGTCTCTGGACAAGATCAAAGAGCAAAAGATGAATTAAAAAACAGTAGACAGATGTATTGACTAAGAGCACCTGCATGAGCGGAAGAAAGGTAATCTGAAGAAACCACAATCTGTTGATGATTGATTCATAATATCTGAATCTTCTTGGTTATATCCTGAAATCGCCAGAATTGCATTCTAAATATAGAGACTCAGGTACAGTTTTAGAAAAAGAAGATGGGCTTAGCATGTGTTTTACCCGTTTCCCACAAGCCATGCCAGCCACCGTCTTCTGGGTTTCCTGTGCTTTTGGTGTTTCCTGTGAAAAGAGACACAAACAAGAATAATCTGTTACGTTAAGGATGAGTTAAATGTCTGGACTGGAGACTAAAGAATGAACTCTTGATACAACTTCAGACAACCGCTACATGGACAGAAGAATGATAATTTTAAACCAAATTGGTGAATACCAGAGACAGTAAACCCGAACAATACAGAGAGAAAAAACAAACAAAAAGGCACTGGCTGCAAAAGAGAAAAAGCAAACAAAAAAAAAACCATATTTGCAGGTTCAATTTCATCGCTGATAAGAAACAGCGTATGAACAATCAATCGTATTTGACCAAATCAACACCGGCCACATTCAATCGAATTTGACCTGAATCGATGAGAAAGAAGATGAGACTAACCGTGGACTTTGTGTGTTCAATCACTCAATCGAATTTGCCCTAAAAACGAAGGGAAAGGGTGAGTAGTCGCCAAAAACGAAGGGGTTGAGATGAGTACCTGAAGCTTCATGAAATCCTGTTTGTTGATGTTCATGAAATCTTCTCTTCTTCTCTTCTTCTGTGTGATGACATTGTGTGTTCAATCAATCAATCGAATTTGCCCTAAACGAGTCTGTAACTTCAGCGAGAACTCAACAACTTCTCCTCTTCAAGCAATAATCGACGAACATCTTCTTCTCTTCTTCTGTGTGTTGACATTGTGTGTTCAATCAATCAATCGAATTTGCCCTAAACGAGTCTGTAGCTTCAGCGAGAACTCAACAACTTCTCCTCTTCAAGCAATAATCGACGACTCCTTCAACATCTTCTTCTCTTCTTCTGTGTGTCGATCATATGTGTGTGTAGACTGTATGTGTGAAGAAGAAGTGAAGAAGAAGAAGAATCCTCTGTTGAGAGAGAGGATTTCAAGATTCGCAAAATCCCGACCTGATTTTGGGAATCCAGGTATTAATGTTAATAAGTTTTATTTTATTTATTATTTTCAGAAAAAAAATGATATAGTGTTCTAGAAAAAAGTACTGCAAGTAGCCACTCAAACATTAGTCCAAGTGTATTTAGCTCTTAAAGCAATAATCAACTAGCATATTTGTCTAATGTGCACAACCGTGTTCAACCCGGTCGGGTAGTGATCAAAAGAAATCCAACCATACGGGTTTGTATTGTGTCCAAACCAGGTCTGGTTGTTCAGAATCATGCTTTCCCTATACTTTTCATAAAAGCCAGTAGCAAATACTTATCCGTATCCATATAGCTTTTTCAGTTATCACTAAATAGTTAAGCTTACACACACATGCTCTTAATCGTAAAAACATAGACTCTTAATCGCTAAAATCACATTAATAGTTAAGTTTCCACACAATGCCGAATGAAATTCCTCACCATTTTACCCCTCATAATTAAAACACCATCCTTAACCATCGGCCTCCCCACCCATCACCATTCTACCACCTCCCGTTGACTGTAACCTCGCCGCCACTTCGCCGGACAACCACCACCGCACGCCCCCGCCCCGCCGCACCGTCATCGCCCATCGACTCCCACCTAGTTTTGATTTCTCTCGATTTTTGTTGTTGCGCTTATTGCTACTCATGTAATTATTATTACTATTTAACATTTGATCGTAACCTATTAAATGATGTTTCTTAAAAAAAGAAAAGTAATCAAAATCAATTTCAATACAAACCACTAAAGTCAACTTCAAGTTTGAATTTCAGAACTTCAATGTTTCATCCAAATTCATAGTGTATCTCTCTTTTTTTGGAGCTGATGATTGTCTATTTTGGCTATTATTAGCTTTAGAGTTTGTACATGATAGTGACAAGAGTGTGGTAGAACTAACGAATGCTGGGAGACAACTCTTAGGAAGGTACTCGTAATATTACACTTGATAATTTTTTTTTGTTATTACAAGATGCAATCGTAGATGTTGATAATATAAGGTTTTTGTATATCATTTGTTAACTTCTGAAATTTTTGGCAATGAACCATATTGGATGATACGTGAACCGAACTAAGAGTTGTTTTATTTATGACAATTTGAATAGATAGAGTATGTTGTAGTTTTTATTAGATGAATCATATGTTTTGGAGGCGGCTCAAAAATATCATACTTGGAATAATTTTTATGATGTTTTGTATTTTTTATAGTTCTTTACAATTAGTAAAGTTATTCAGACATCTATCAACAAAAATACATTTTATTCACCTCAAAATATTTCCAATGGGTAAATAGTCATTTGCACAAGTATTCAAAGATACAACCAAACATCAGTTACTAGTTTAGAGTCTCTAACCCGCTCAAACTTTAGTCGTTTAGATGTTTGAAAGATTTCAATTACTTTATCAAATAACACACAAACCTCACATAATATTTCAACGGATTTCATTCCAATTTCATTTTCATTTTCAAGAAGATTCACATTTCATTATCTATTTTCTAACATTATAATTACACTAAAAATCATAATTTTTCTCGCATTTTCATTTAAATATTTTTTATATTTTTTCTCATTATAATTTTCTCTTTTCCACTCACAACCACTTTAAATAATATTAAAAA
>JACCIY010000401.1:0-49226 GCA_025506505.1 Flaveria sonorensis
CAGCAAACCTCTCTTCATCATATGGTTAGGATCCTTCAGACTTTCATAGAATCTCTCATGTCATAAAGATCATGTAAATGAAGGGCAAGCATGTCTTGTTAAAAGTAGACATCCTGACCTCCCTGATCTCTTGTGACATACCATCTGTCTGGATTGTCAGCAAACTCCAGGACATGATGGGTCTTCCAACTGCAAGAGGCTCTACTCTGATGAGTTGGGTTGAGCAGCCCTTCATGCACTTCCTCGGGATGTTCTGACTTATCCTGAGGTGTAAAGGTGGATGCCTTAGTTTTCTTTTTCTTTGTTGGGGTTTTTCTGGCCATCCTTTTCTCATCTTTGATGTTTTCAACTGAGAGGACTGGTCTTTAGCACCATATGGTTCAGTAGTGTCCCTCTCAGTTGGTTTCTCTTCTCTTACAGTTCAAAGGAGAGAGAGAGGACCCTGATGTGGATCAGAAGATGAGTTGGCTGAGATGCAGCTCTAGGTTCAGGTTGTGTGTCTTAGTGGGTTCAACCTTTACCTCAACTTCAGGTTGAGCTGGACTTGTAGAGTGTAGTCCACAAGCTCTCCCCTTTTGATCTTCTACTTGATCACCTTTATATGCTCATCATTATGGAAGAGACATAGGACCAAGCCTCCTTCCGAGAATCCATACAGCTTTAGAAAGCTCATCATCCTTGTCTATCTCAGCTTCTTTTGGCTTTTATGGATGATGCCCTTGACCTTGCAGCTTCTTCCCTTAGCTTTCTCTTAGCAGCTTTTCTTTCTTTGGCGGCTTTTTTCCGATGCTTGAGATATTCAAACTCTATATACTCAAGGATAAGGGAAGAAGTGCAGCTGCCTGATAGAGTCCTGTGGCACTCAGGTAGTTGATCATATTATTCTTTCAGCTTCCCTATCTACCTGAGGTTTGTGCCTGTGCCACAGTCTCTGTCTTAGGACTTTCTTGAACTGGGGAGAGGACAGGAGCATGTTTGGAGAGCCTTTCAGTCTCCTTTCTTTTTAATTTTGAGGAGCAATGCTGCATCCTCTGCCTCCCTCCTCTCCTTTGACAGCTCAGTGTCAGCCAGCTCATTTACTCTTCTAAAGGGAGAGAGATGATTTCATCTATATTGTAGTTCCTGGTCCCCAGGTAGTTTAGCCTGGCTGCCCTTAACTCATCTTCTTGAGTATTTGCCTATGGGCAGCCTGGATTGCAGCTTCCATGAAGCCTGGGGACCTACTTGAACTCTCTCCCCTCAGCTTCCTCTTCCTCTTTCTCTTCTCCTCCTCCAACTCCTCAGAGTTAATTTCCTTTTCCCTTTGTCAACCACAGGCCTTGGTGACTCAGGGTGGAGAGGACTTTGGCCTTTATTGCTTGGTTCAGCATTCAAGCTTGGCCAGAGAGAGGTTGTGAGACACCTTCACCAGCTGGTGCCTCACTGAGGGTACTGGGTGCAGCGGGAGATCCTGTCTCAAGGTTCACAGGCTCAACCTCTGGGCCTTCAGTCAAGGTTTTCCCTTCGAAGCTAATCTCAGGGTCCACCTCAACATCCAGTGACCAAAGATCTCACCTGCTAGCCTCTGTCTATATAATTTTGATCTCAATTTGAATTCCTCTAGCCCCTGTCTTGAATCGGTCTGCTAATCTCTCAGCTTGTCTGTTGTGTCTTGGGTTGACAAGTGGAAGATTCACCAGATTGATGCACTCATAGAAACTCAGGTGTGAGAAGTTGAAGATTTCCAGTTGACCCTGAGCTCTAGAGATCACAAGAGCTCTTCTGTTTGTGTCATACCCCCATCCCATAATTGGATTCTCAGAGGGAGCAGACATTACTCTTGGAATTCCCTCCTCAAGCAGTGTTGAATGAGTAAGTCTATGTTCATGACTTGAGGAGGTTGCTGATCTGGACAATTGCAAGAGGTTGGTGACTCCTCTATGTCCATACTCTGGGAGGAACTCCCAGGTTTGTGGTTGTGAGGACTTTCTCCCTTTTTTGGTAGCATCACCTTCTTTCATAGGTGAGCTGGGGGTGTCATCCATCACTTCCTTAGGTTCTTGTGGACCTGGTTGAGTCTCCTTAAGGATCTCTCAGCTAACTGGCCCTTGAGATCGGTGATCTCAAGTTGCTGGTCATTGACCCATTGTTGCAAGATAGTCACCTGAGATTCCAGGTGAACTATCTTTGAAACTAGATAGGTGCATGTGTTTGTCAGTTTTTGCACCCTATGTTTCAGACTCCCCTCATCTTCAGTTAAGAATCACTGGGGGATGAGAGAATTGACCTAAGTCTTCTTCCTCATCACCAGCATAGTGTCTTTGGCTGCTGGATTTCCCCTGCATCATGACAGCTTCCAGAGAAGTGTCAGGAGGCTGGGTTGCCATGGTTGAGGTCTTACTGATGTAATCACTTTCTAAAGTGAGAGCCTCTTCCATATGGATCTCCTGAACATGTTCAGGAAGACCCACCTCAGTTGTGGGTATATGATGTGGGCTAGACCTAGGTGAGTCAGGGTACTCTTTCTCCTTAGTGTGGGAAGAAAGAGAGACTCATACTGAAACCAAGTCCTCATCATTATAGAAATCAAGGCTGGGAATAGGGTGTTTAAGTCAGCGGCTGGGGGTGTAACTATCCCCTGAAGGTTGATCACTTGAGTGTTGAGACTCAGAGTGATGGCTTAAGGCTGTTGGGATGTGAGCTCATCAGGCTGAGCATGAGGAACCTTAGCACTAATCATTTGAAAGATGGGAGTGGTCTGCTCCTTAGGGGAAGTGGGAGCTCGAGATTCCACTTCCTCCTGTATGGGTTGTGATATGGGGACCTGCACATGCTCAGTAGCAGGTGCAGGGGTTCGTTTGGTTTTTCTTTTATAGGTGATGGTAATTTGAGGCTGTGGGGTGGAGTTGAGGTAGAGGGTGTGGGTTCACACTAGCTGGTGCTGCTAGGTTGCCATCCTGAGCAATGAGCTCAAACATTTTTGGAACCAGGGCTGTTTCTACCCTAGAAAGCCATACAGTAGGCTTTCTAGTATTTTAAAGATGTTGGGATTCATCTGTCCCAATTTAAAAATTTACTGTTCCCTTCAACTGTGAGCCCAGTTCACAGTTGAGAATGTGCTGGACATATCGCGGGAACATATAGTATTCTAAGGAGTCTAAATTAGCAAGTAAATTTGTATAGACAAATTGAGAGTACCTGTATTTGACCCCCTGAACCATTCCATGGACTATGAAGGAGAGGTCCTCTAGAACTTGATCCCATCCTCCATGCTTGTTGAGAGACTATGTATGATGACATGGAGGGGTATTCCATTTGGATAAGACCCTCCCCTTCCTGAAGGTTTTGACTGAGAAGTCACCCTCATAGCCCATCTGCTGAAAAGAATGGTTGACAGCAGCTTTCGGAAAGGACAGCTCACCTTCTTCATCATCCAGCTGAAGGTGTGAGTTTATGATGGCTGGAGTGATGAAGATTATCCTCCCCTGCACTATAGCAGATAGTGCCTTCTCCCCATCCATGGTGACCTCTTGGCAGGTCCTCCAGAATGCAAGTAACTGATCCTCATAAAGAGGATGATCAATAGTAAGGGAGGTGAAGTAGTGAGACGCTGAAAGGTATCGACAAACCTCTGAGAAATGAGGATCTTTCTCAGAGTCCAACAGGCAACCTGTTGTGTTGTCTGTGAAGGTGCATGGTAAATCCCGTTTGTTTTCGTCGATCAATGTTGCCATGAAAGAAGTTTGTTGGTGAAGAAGAGGTTAATTTTGGAGAATTTTAGGTCAAGAATTTATGGAATAAGGAAAGAGTGAGAAAAAGGGGAACCGTTGAGAATATATATAAAATGGATTTAAGACAAAGTTAATACAAAGGATAAACTTTGAAATCCGAAAGTAGGTCCCACTTCTGAAAAAGCGCCCAAAAGGTAGTTTTCTTTTGAAAATCTTCCGAAGGTAGTTTTTGCTTCGGAAGTTTTAAGAAAAAAAATTCCGAAGCCAATGGCTTCGGAAGATATTCTTAAGAAATTGAAAATTTGGCTTCGGAAGAAAAATACTTAGAGAGTTTTTCTTCTGACACATATTTGATTCGGAAGGTTTAAGTCTTGGAGTTTTATCTAAAGAGAATAAATCTCCGAGACTTAATTGCTTTCGGAAGATATTTGTCCTTCAAATACATGCAAGCACTTAGAAGCATAGTTAAGCTTCGAAAATATTCTCAGAATTTCTTCCGAAGGTAAATTTCTTATAAGTAGTTCTTGATTTGAAGACATAAATTTCTTCCGAAGGCAACTTGAAATCTTCCAAAGGAAAATATGTTTTGAAAATTTTCAAAATCTATGGAATATCATTAAAATTTTCTTCCAAAATAAACTGGGCTTATGAAGGTGATAAAATAACAACTAGGACACACAGTTTTTAGTAATAAAGTTGATTTAAGTTTTTAAGAAAAAGTACTCAAAGTTAATCATCCCAATAGCTGATACAAGATTTGAATCTCTATTCATCAAAGGTTTTAGTGAACAGATCAGCATATTGTTCATTTGTGTTAATTTTGACTAATTTCATTAATCCCTTCTCAAATTATCTCTAATCAAATGATACCTGATGTTGATGTGTTTGGTCCTTGAGTGCTGCACAGGATTCTCTATAATGGAGATAGCACTGTTTTGTCTATGTGGATGAGAGTCTCTTTGAATTGAATCCATAGTCCAGCATCTGATTCTGAATCCAAAGCACTTGAGCACAGCAACTTGCAGCAGCAATGTATTCAGCCTCAGTAGTTGATGCAGAGACACAGGATTGTTTCTTGCATTACCATGAGACAATCCTTCCCCAAGGAATTGACATCCCCAGATGTAACTTTGCAGTCATGTTGCAACCACCATAGTCCCTATCTGTATAAGCATACAGATTGAGTCAGAACTCTTTGGATACCAAAGCCAGCTTGGGAGCACCTTTGAGATATCTAAGAATCCTCTTGACAGCACCAGGTGTGACATCTTGGGTTGGCTTGATCCTTGCACAAATGCATGTGGCAAACATGATATCAGGCCTGCTGGCTGTTAGGTACATAAGAGACCCAATCATAGCCCTGTAAAGATGTTCTTCCACACACTCCCCTCACTCAGATCAGGTCCTAGGGAGTGGTTTCGGCTATGGGTGTTCTTACAACCTTACATTCAGTCATGTTGAATCTTTTAAGTATGTTTGCACATACTTTGACTGACTTATGAATATGCCATTATCAACTTGCTTCACTTGAATTCCCAAAAGAAATTTAGTTCCCCTATGGCACTTATTTTCCAATCTGTTCTTCATCAGCCTCCTCAAAGTCTTTATAGAGCTTTGGATTGTTGACCTGAAGATATGTCATCCATATATACTTGAACCATCATTAAGTTATTCCCTGTCCCTTTGATGAAGGAGTTCAATCTATAGTACCCCTCTTGTAACCATGTTGGCAGAGATACTGAGATAGTGTTTCATACCACTTCCTTGGAGCTTGGTAACAGTCGATAAAGAGCTTTATCAAGCTTGCAGACATAATTAGGATGAGTCTGGGTCTGCAAAGCCAGGTGGTTGTTTAACATACACCTCTTCATCAATCACCCCATACAGAATAGCACACTTGACATCAAGTTGGTAGACCTTGAAATCCTTGGATGCAGCAAAAGCCAGGAATATTCTTACAGCTTCAAGTCCTCCACGGAGCTAAACCATCTGTGTCAATCAATTCCCTTTTCTTTGTGTACCCTTGAACAACTAGTCTTGCCTTGTCTTGATGACAAGTCCTCTATCATCCTTCTTGTTCCTAAACCCATTTGATTCCTATGACAATCTTCCCTTAAGGAAGAGGACATAGGTTCCAAACCTTCTATTTCTTCTGATTTGAAGAAGCTCTTCTTGCATAGCTTCAACCCACTTCCATCCTTCAGAGCCTTATTAACTTTCTTTTGCTCAATCTGGGACAAGAAACAAGAGTGCAGACAAACATTTTGGTCCTGGGTTTGTCCTCTTATTCTCACCCCAATCTCAACATTTCCAATGATGTTTATGGTGGGGTGTGACTTGTGGATCCTTAGTTGAGGGATCACAGCAAGTTGGTTGGACAGATCCAGATTGGAGAAATTTAGATCGGGCAATGGAGTGTCACCCACCACATCAGTACATTTATCAAGTGTGACTTGATCAAAGAATGTGTGACTCATTTATGTTGTCCTCTATGGAGTGGTTATCAGCATCAAGAATTCTTGATCACTATCACAACCTCTATTTCCTCCTCGCATTTGAAACTCCTTCTCCTGAGTTTTAAACCTCTGAGCTGGAATTTGAAGGCACATCAGATGTATCAGCTAATTTATCATGGTTTGTGCTGATAGTATCTTCATTTGCAGGTTAGTTACCAAGGAGCTGAAGTCATAATCTTTCTTGGTCTTCTCAGCTCAAATCTTGGGTCAGATCTCCGCTGTATATATTTATAGATCCTGAAACATTCTCACAAGACTTGTAAAACTTGGTCTAAGTCAAGATCAAATAGCCATCCGGACCAGACCTTTCACACTGGAGTGTGCTCATTGAAGGTCACATTGGCTGACTCATCAACTACTCTAGTTCTGAGATTGTTATACTCTATAAGCCTTGCTTGGGAAGAGTATCCAATAAAGTGTCCATCATCTGACTTCTCATCAAATTTGGCTACTTGATCTTTGGTTATTCAAGATGGTGCAAGACATTCAAATGACCTGAGAAAACCAATAAATGGTCTCCTTTTATGCCACAGCTCATAAGAGTCTTACCATGAGTCTTAACCACTAAAACTTTATTCTGCACATAGCAGGCTGTGTTTAACTGCCTCTGCCCAGAAGGTGATGGGCAGTTTAGAGTCAGGCACTTGATTCTTGCAGCTTCAATAAGTTCCTTGTTTCTCCTCTCAGCAACGCCATTTTGCTGAGGATCCTGAGAGCACTATATTATCTTGTACTACCCTTTTCATCACAAAATGTATCAAGGATTTGGTTCTTAAATTCCCTTGATCACATATTATGGTCTTGACCTTATGATCAGATTGATTCTCAATTTTTAGAATAAAATTCTTCAAGATCTCAGGGGTCTCATCCTTAGTTCTAAGGAAAAAGACCCAAGTGAATCTTACGAAATCAACTGTCACACAAAGCAGTAAGAGGTTCTTCTAAACTCATTACACTGGGGGGCCAAACAAATCCATATGTAATAGGTGTAGGGGAGTAGTGATGGAGTTCATTTCCTTTGGTTTGTGAGACACTTTGTGTTGCTTCCCTTTCAGGCATGCAACACAGTGGTCATCACTTGTAAACTCTTTCTTTGGCATTCCAGTTATAAAATCATTCTTAATCAATTTATTCATCTTCTTAAAGTTTACATGGCACATTCTTTTATGCCAAAGGAAAGACTCATACAGAAAGCAAGAAACTTCTCCTGAGGGAGATGTTTCATGTAAATCCATCTTGTACATATTCCCTCTCATAGGGGCTCTGAGCAGGATATACTCTTAAGGAATGGCCACCCTGGGCTTGAGAACAATACACTCATGCTTAGTGAAGAGCATATGGTGTTTTTGATCACAAAATTGGGATACACTCAGAAGATTGTATCCAAGCTCTTTGACAAAGTTTACCTTTTCAATGCTGAGCTTACCATTTGTGACTCTGCCCCTTCCAGAAATGTAACCACCAGAATCCCCTCCAAAGGCAACTGGTCCTCCATCATTTTCTCAAAATTTTAAGCAGAGAACCATTGTCAGTCATGTGCTTGGAACAGCCACTATCAATAATCCAAAAGTTCTTCTTGGTCTTAGCTGTTCCTGCACAAAAAGAGGTGATTAGTTACACTTAGAAACCCAATCCTCATTGGTCTTGGGCTTATTAAAATGAGTTGAAGACAATGTAATAGTAAGTGATCCTATATTTAAGCTTTGAGGATCATTTGTTGTTGTTGATGAAGAACTTTTAGTCACATGGTCTTCCTTCATCTTCCACACCGCCTTTGGAAGATTGGGCCTGAACCTTCAAAGCTTCAGAAGTTTTGACAACTTCGGAAGTCTTGGAGACTAGACTTCGGAAGATCTTGCTTCCATTACTGCAAGCTTCAGTACTTCGGAAGCATTCCTTTCTTCCGAGACCAACTTTTCTTCTAAAGGCAATTTTTCACTTGATTCTTCTTCATTTTGGAGCTTCCGAAGGAAACAGATTTTCCTTCGAAGCTGTTTGTTCCTTCTTCTTCTCAGAAATGTTCTTCTTGGTCATGTGGATGGTACTTTTAGGATTGTACTTGCAATCCTTAGCCAAATGAGAAGTACTACCACACATGACACAGTTGAATTCCTTCCTTCTGAGAGTCTTCTTTTGAGAGCAAGACTGAGTTTGATAACTTTCCTTCTCCATCTTCATCTTGTAGATGATGCAACAAGCTTTTTAGGTAGAGACTTGCTCTTGGAGTTGGATGGTTCAGGCTGTGTAGCAGTGGTAAACAGCTGGTCAGTCTTTTTTCTTGCTGAATGATTTGGAACTAAACTACAACTCCTGGTACTAGAGTTCATAGTTGAGTCTTCAGTCTTTACCACTTCAAAACCTGCAAAAATAAACACTTGTTTCTGCTTTGAGTCAAAGGTGGCCTTGATTTCTTGAGCCTTCTTTGATCTTCTCTTAGCTCTTCTAATCAAGTTCTTTCTATTTGACTTGGTCATTTCAAATCTTTCCTCTCCTTAGGAGAATAGTGACCCTTCTTAGGATGACCTTCTTCACTCTTCTCTGAGTCATCCTTCACTATCTCCTTCATCCTCTTCAATAATAGGGTCTATGAGGGGAAGCTCATCTTCACAAGTTCCACACCTTGGAGATCTTACAGACAATAGAGTGTGTGGAGGAGCTATCTCAGTAGATCCCAGTCCCTGCTTATTCTGATAACAAACTTTTACATGTAGGGATAAGGATATTATGTTCTTGAAGGTCTCTTCTTCAAGAACATATTTTTCTGCCCTGGTTTTGCTAATCACAAGCTCAGCCTGGCATTCAATAACTTTAAGATGAGATCTTTGATTTGAGCCTGTAGTTTGTATGCTCATGCTTAAGAGTTGAAATGGTTTTCTCTAGATCTTCTATCTTAAGTTATAATCATTTTCAGCTCTTTAAAGTTAACTTTTAAGTTATTTAAGGACTCAAGATTAGATCTCGTCTCTAAGTTATAGGACCTGTATCTATTAACTTAGCAATGCATTTATAAGTACAAAGATGTTTCAATACCTTGGCTTCATCATGATCTACGATTAGTGCTTGGTTTGGAGAAGCATCCTCAACCTGAAAGCTCCAGTCAAAGCCTCCTTCTTCAACAGCAACTGCAGCTTGCTGTCTTGGCTTCTCATTCTGGTGAGCTCCCCTCAGTGTAGTTTGGCCTGGATTATGCTTGGACACCATTTGACTTTGGTGCCTTGCACTCCCTGGCAAAGTGTCCCATTTGGTTACAGTTGTAACACTTCACCTTGCTTTTGTCCAGCCAAACTTTCCACTAGCTGCATTGCTAGGAAACCTTCTCCAGTCCTTTTGTAGAACTTCTGGGCTCTATGAGTGAGTAGAGCCATCTGCTGGACTATTTTCATATATTCCAGATCATCTGGATGGATACAGTCCAGGTCTTCAAAGGTGAAGAGAAAGTTGCCTGAACTTTCATCAGAAGACACAATAGCTTGTGAAGAACTTGTCTCCTGGAATGGGCTTCTAGGGTAGCCTTCCCTAGTGTCTCCGGAAAGGTGATGAAAGGACCCTTTGTGATTTGTCGGGTAGCAGATGAGATGGTGCTGTGGTCTCTGCAATACCTTTCAACCATATGGAGGGCTGAACTCTGATGAGTGTTGGAATTACCAGATGCGTTTTGCATGTATCTCCATCTGGTATCCACTGAGTATTCATATAACTCAGTAAGAGTAAGAGTCTTGAGGTTTCAGTCCTCTTAATGACCACACAGTAGTGTGTCCATTGTCTGGGAAGAGATGACATGAAACTTCCTACCAACATCTCTATTCTCAATGGTTACTCCAACATCAGCTAGAGTATCCATAATTCAACGTACCTGAAGTATTGTTGGTCATGGTTTCACCTGTCTTGAAGATGAAATTTTCAAACTGCTGCTTCAAGAGGTCCTCTTGTTTTTTTTTGGCTTCATTGGACCCTCATACATCAGCTTTAGTGCATCTTATAGCTGTTTGACAGTCTTGCACTTCTTGAAACCTCTGTAGATGGAGTTTAGAAGAGCAGTTTGAAGGGCTGTCATAGCTTTCTGATCAATATCAAATTTCTTCCAATCTTCTTCAGAAAAATCAGCCTTTCCTTTGGTATCATACCACCACCAGCAGCAGCTGAAGTGGTGTATGGTACATGAGGTCCATTGACATCAGACTCCCATATCCTGGAATCTTGAGACTTGATGAAGCCTTCCATTCTTTGTCACCAAGTATCAAAATCCTCAGGAATGATTAGTGGGGACTTTGTCATAGTTCCAGTTTCCAATCAGCCTTTGAGATAACTACCATATGAAAAGTTAAGTGAAGTGTGAAACTAAGAGGATTAAGATGATGAGATCTTACAATCAAGAGCCTGGAATGCTCTGATACCAATTGCAGGACCGGTTAGGGTGTAACAACAATTAGTTCACAAGAGGAGTGATCTTAGATCACTTAACAGTACAAATAGGGAATAGAAAACTTTGAAGATACAAGGAACACAAGTAACAATGAGACAGAACTTAGAACAATGCACAAGTATTAGTTTTCAAGGATGTTGTATATTGATCTCATGTTCTATTACAAGTGTTCAAAGCATAATAAAATACAAGGACCTGAGACTTTTTATATTAACAACCTACAACCGTCAATACTTGGAAGGATAGTTGGAATTAACTAATCTACATAACAAGATCAATCTAGAGTTAAAAGGCAGATTGCCTTTTGACTAGTGACTATGACATGCCATAGCTCACTGACTTTTCCTAGTACAAAAAGTCTAAAGGAACAAAAGAAAAAATTACAGACAAAGACTTTATCTACTATTCACTAAAGCATAGAAGTTTCTCCAACTCATACAAGTTGGTGAGTTATCAGAGTTGCAGCAGAAAGTTGGTTAGCTTTATCAAAAGTAGATCAGAGAAAGCATTTTTTTCTCTTTCTTTCGAAGAAATCAGTCTTCACAGCAAAGTTGCTTCGGAAGACTTTGTCTTTGAAGCTTCGGAAGACTTCATCTTTGGCTTCGGATGAACTTGGTCTTTGGCTTCGAAAGTTTTTACACTTGGAATATTTTTCTTGTTAAGTGTATAGCTTCCGAAGTAATTTCTTCTGAACTTTTGGCTTCGGAAGACTTTACACTTAGAGTTTTCTTTAGAGAGTGTAAAGCTTCCGAAGCAAGTTCATCCTTATTCCTTAGTGCATATTGGAAGATCTTTGGTTGCATCAGCCTCATGATCTTCAGATAGATCCTTACACAACCTTCGAAAGAAATCTAAGCTTCGGAAGATTTGCAAACATAAGCTAACTTCCATTAAACATGAGTACCAGTCACTTAAATTCTATCCCCAATATTTTCAGAATAACCTAAGTGTTCACAGCGCCTAAACACGTCACTAGATACAACCATGAAGCTTCAGAAAACTTCATTATACCTTCAGAAGAAATCTTCTTGGCTTCAGAAGAATTCTTCTTGGCTTCAGAAGATTTCTTCCTAAGCTTCGGAAGATTTCTTCCCAAGCTTCAGAAGATTTCTTCCTAGGATTCGGAAGATTTCTTCCTTGGCTTTGGAAGAATTCCCCTTGGCTTCGGAAGAATTCCCACACTTGGCCAAAGTCCACAGCGCATGAATGAAACACTAAGTGTGCCCACAGCGGATGACTAAAACATTCTTAAGTGTCCACAGCGGACAACCAAGTCCACAGTAGACAGCCAAGTCTATAGCAAACAACATATAACCTCTAAGTGTCCACAGCGGACATGCAAAGTCCACAGCGGACAGTCTAACTGCCTAAGTGTCTACAACGGACACCTTATCCATGCTCAAGTGTCCACAACGGATAGCTAGTGTCCACAGCAGACACCAAGTCCAAACACCTGCGATTCAACTTATGTAGTTTCTAGTCCAAACCTCGCTTCTAAACATATACTTAGCATAGATCTACCAGTCACACGCTTAACATCACAAACAACCACACACAACATCACAGAAATTATTTAAAGCATACATCTTTCATAAACAGTTGTACTTTCATGGAAAACCATAGTATGTTTTATAAAACAATGATTTGATATACATATCAGCCCAAACAAGTAGAAAACATGTAAAAGATGGGATCTAGAACTCACCTCTAACAGCTTTCGAGTAAAACACCACCAACCCGAGAGCAACCTGGAGTTCTAACACCTAAACACACGAAAATAGGCAACCAACCACACAGAAACACATAAAGATCGGTCCAGAAGCTTAAACCCAACTGAAACCGAGAAGAAACACGATTAAATCTTACCTTTTTAATGATTTCTTCTTCTTTCTCACTCTAGAACCGGTGGGAGTACTTTATCTCACTCCTGTCGTACAATTTGAGTGCATGGAGAGTGTGGACGGCCTTACCTCGTTTTTAAACCCTATTATGGACAGGTTTGACCCTTGTACACTTTTTACCCTTGCTTTTTGAAATAAAACCCCCTTTTTGCTCCCTTACTTTTCTTTCCTTTTCTTTTTCTCTCTCTTTCTATTTTTCTTCAAAATTTCCAGTGTTACATATTATTAATAAAAAGATTAAGATACCCTAAAATAAAAAATAAATGAAAAAACGTTTTGAACCAATCCAGCATGATCATCTTCTTCATTCAGCAACACACACTATCTCTCTTACTCTCTGTCCCCTCTCCCTTTATAGTCTCCACCACCATAGCTGCATATCACCATCATCACAACCCATCACCACCACAACAATTATCCATCACCACTAAACCAATTTTAAACCAATTTCAAATTATATTAGTGCAGGCATATTTACTAAAGTAAATTTCATTATTTTCAAAGGCATTTAAGTTTGAAAATTACCTTCATTGCATATACACACTTGAACTTTAGTAATTAATATGAAAGAAAAATACATACATAGCAAGAAAAAATATATACATACATGGACATTATAAATTGAAGAAGGGATGAAGATGAAAAAAAAAGCAAGAAACTTGCCTCCATACACATACATAGTTAAACATCACAAATTAAACATTAATACGCAAGAAGCATAAACATACATGGTCGAATTGAACAACGATAGTAGATTATAGCAAGAAACTTGCCTCCATCATCGGTTTTGGGATCGGGTTCGAGTTACCCAATTTCACTTAGAAAAACTGACTTGAACACTCCTCCACAACCCTATCCCCATCCCCACCACCACAGCCGCCAATCACACCACACACAGCCATCCTCAATCTACTTCACCCTTTCACTATTAGATCTTCAAAGACACTAAAATCATGCCCACCATTAACCGCTACCCTGTTAGACACTGCAATCGCACCGCCACCATCATTGCCGCCACACACGACAGTTTATGTGGCTGGAATTGCGCCACCACCATTAGAACCTTGGTCAAGAGGATGAAATCTTTGATCAATATTGTTTGGGTGTGTGTTTCAGGGTGGGGGTGATGTTGTTCTGATGAGATGAGAAAAAGGAAGGTTGGGGTGAGGGTGGGTTTTAATAAAGTGGGGACTAAAGGGCCTTTTGGTTCGCGAAATGTTTTGCAAATGAATTTGAATTAGAAATGGAATTAGAATCTTGTTGAAGTTGATAACGTATTTAGTTGGTTAATTTTAAGTAAAATTAGAATTTTAATTTTGAATATTACATTGGATTGTTAAACATTCCATAGTTAAGTGGAAGAAATGTGAATTCTAATGAATGGGGGAAATATTTCGAATTCCAATTACATCCGTTGGCCAACCAAACAGGATTTTAGATGGAAAGTTTTCCAATTACAATTTTAAATCCTGAGAATTCTGTGAACCAAACGCCCCCTAAGGGTATTTTGTCACCATACAAAAAACTAACGACTAATTTAACGGCGTTAGGGTTAAGGGCTCAAATGGTGACAAAAATAAAACGTTAAGGGGGCAAAGTGAGGTTTTGAAACTATAAGGATGTAAACGGTTAAAATGAGAAAACATTAGGGATGTAATGGTAATTACTCAAAAATAAAAGAAACTATGGTGTACCTTTATTTTAACGATTTTAAGGGTGGAAGAGGCGGGCATGCCGTGAGGCAATGACATGCCTTGGTGCCGCCCAGCACCACCGCTACCGCCCCCTTTGCACATCGTATGATGTGCGATTTCAACACCCGCTTATCGTGTCTTCTCTTCAACAAATCTCTCGAACGGCTCCTTCATCTGACGTGGTGTGGGAACACCACCACCATCAAATTTGTGTGTGTGGTGTACTGTGGTATAGTATGACATGAAAAGTATAATTAATAGGTTTGTAGTGTAATGTGGTGGGTGTGGTATTGGTGCTCATTCCACCCTAAGAGCATTCACACTAGCTTCACCATACCCAATATCATATTTACATTAAAACATTATTTTTATACTCTCTTTTGATTAAATAATTTTGTTTATCTTTTATCATTACATTTTTTCCTTAATCCACTCACAACCACTTTTATCCCATTATCAACTATCACTAATTTTTTTTATCTTTTATCATTCGTTCTCTCTCTCTCTCTACAGGATCATTGAAGGGTTGTCAATGCAACAGTTTCACAAGGTGGAGAGACTTGGAACACTTGGTAGACCAAATAGGTAACCGCCTTAGATGAAACAAAGAACACTTAAAGAAAGAACAATAACAAGAACAAGATAATATGGTTTCAAGAATAATGTATATTGCTCCCAAGTTCTTACAAGTGTTTCAAAGTTTAATTCTAAATACAAGTACTTGAGATACTTTGTACTACATCCTACAGTCGGCCATACTTTGAAGGCCAGCTTGAAACAATAATCTAGACAACAAGATCAATGTAGAGTCAAAAAGGTAGATTGCCTTTTTGACTAGTGACTATGACATGCCATAGCTCACATCCTTATCTAATACAAAAAGGATAAAAGTACATATTTGGAAAGTTACAGACTCAACACCTTAATCTATAGTTGATAAAAGCATGGACTTTTCACAAACTAATGCTAGTTGGTGAGTCTTCATAGATGGCAGCGGAAAGGTGTTTCAACTTTTATCAAAAGTATGTCAGAGAAGACATGCCTTCTCTATCTTTGGAAGAAATTAGTTTTTGGCTTTGGAAGACTTTGTCTTTGAAGCTTCTGAAGACTTCATTTTTGGCTTCGGAAGAATTGGTCTTTTGGCATCAAAGATTTGATACTTAGCTTAATTCAATGAGTTATATCAAATCTTTCGAAGTACTTTCCTAGTACTTCACATGTGCATGTTGAGAGCTTTTTGGTTACTCTTCGGTTGCATCAGCCTTTAAGTGTATTCCTTACAAACTCCCCCTAAGCCGATGCTACCAAAACTGAAAAGACCTTTAAGTCTTGATCTTCATCTGTTGACAGTCCTCATCAAAATCAAGACCATTCCCTTCATCATTAGTTGGTCAAGATTCCTCAGACTCTCAAAGTATCTTCTCATGTCATAGAGATCATGCAGAGGGAGATCAGGAATGTTTTGCCAGAAGTACATGTCTTAACCTCCTTGATCTCTAGTAACATACTATCGGTCTAGGTTAGTAGCAAGCACCCAAGACACGATGGGTCTTTTAGCAGCAAGAGGCTTTACTATGAGTGGACTTTGTTGAGCATCCTCTTCTTGAGCATCCTCAGGATGTTCTAACCCATCCTGAGATACAGAGATCGATGCCTTGGACTTCTTCTTCTTTTTCTTCTTATCCCTTCTTATGGCCATTTTTTTCCTCTTTCTGTACTTTAATTGAGAGGACTGGCCTGTAGTACCAGATTGTTCTTGTTTGTCCTTCTCAGTTGGGTCCTTGTCTTTCACAGGTTCAGAAGAAGAAGGAGTAGGACCCTGATGTGGATCAGAAGATGAAGCAAGCTATGATGCAGCACTATGTCCAGGTTGTGTTATCTGTTGGGGTTCAACCTTGACCTCAGCTTCAGGTGCAGCCTGACTTGGTGGAGAATACAAGTCAACCAGCTCACCCCTTTTGATATTCTGCTTGATCACTCTAATGTGCTCATCCATAATGGATAGAGACATTGGACCAAGTCTCCTTCTGAAGAATCCATACAGCTTTAAGAAGCTCACAATCTTTTGTCTATCAGCTGATGGTGGCTCTTGACCTCGCAGCCTCTTCCCTCATCTTCCTCTTAGCAGCTTTTTGCTCTTTTAGTACTTGTTGCTCAAGCTTCTTGAGGTATTCAAACTCAATGTATTTATATGATAAGGAAAGAAGGTCTGCTGCCTAATAGAGACCTATGGCACTCAGGTAGGTTATCATATTATGCCTATCTTGTTCCCCACCTACCTGAGTTTGTTGCTCAGTAGCCACAGCCTCTGCCTCAGGACTTTCCTGAACTGGGGAGAGGGTAAGAGCTTTGTAGAGTCTTTTTCTCCTTATTTCTTCCTTGATCTTGAGGAGTAATTTTTCATACTCAGCTTCCCTCCTCTCCTTTGACACTTCCATGTCAACCAGTTCATTTAGTTCATCTAAAGGGAGAGAGATGAGTTCATCAACATTGTAGTTCCTGGAACCCAAATAGTTCAATCTGGCTGCCCTTAACTCATTATCTTGAGTGCTTGCTCTGGGGGCAGCCCTGATAGCAGCTTCCATGAAGCCAGGGGTCCCACTTGAACTCTCTCCCCTCGCCTTTCTCTTCCTTTCTCTCTGCTCCTCCTTAACCTCCTCGGGTCATTTTCATTTTCTTTTTGTCACTCACAAGCTTATATGACTCTAGGTGGGGAGAGCTTTGGCCTTCATTGCTTGGTGTTGCATTTGAGCTCCAGCTAGAGAGAGGTTGTGAGACACCTTCACTAGCTGGTGCCTTACTAAGGGTAATGGGTGTTGAAGCAGTTCCTGTCTCAAAGTTCACAAGCTCAACTACTGGGCCTTTAACCAAGGTTTCCCCTTTGAAGCTAATCTTAGGGTCCACCTCAGCATCCAGTTGACCAACAGTCTTGCCTGCTAGCCTCTGTCTATATAATTTAGATCTCAGCTTGAACTCTTCAAGCGCCCTTTCTTGTATTCTTTCAGCTAACCTTACAGCTTGCCTGGATTGACTTGGGTTGGTAAGTGGAAAGTCAACTAGAGAGAAGCTCTCATAGTATCTTAGGTTGTAGAAGTTTAAGATTTCTTATTGTCCCTAAGACTTAGAGATTACCAGGGCTCTCCTTTCAGCATCATACCTCCATCCCACTATTGGATTTTCAGTAGGGTGAGATGGAGAAGGCATTGCCCTTGGTATACCCTCCTCAAACAAGCTTTGAATTAGTGAGTCCATGTTAATATGGACCTGAGGAGGTTATTGAGTATGGATAACTGCAACTGAGAGCGGTGAGTCCTCCATGTTGATACTATGGGAGAAACTCCCAGGTTCTATGATTGTAGTTAAAACTTTGTCCCTTTTTTTGGTAGCATCATCCTCTTGCATAGGGAAGCTAAAGGTTAGGTCCACCACATCCACAGGTTCTTGTGGGCCTGGTTGAGTTCTCTGGATGGGTCTCTCAGCTAACTTGCCCTTGAGATCGGTGATCTCAAGTTACTGGTCATTAACCCTTCTTTGTAAGGTAGCCACCTGAGATTCCAGGTGACTCACATTTGAAACTAAATTTGGTGCATGTTTTTGATAGTTTTTGCACCTTTAGTTGTATACTTACCTTATTTTCATCAGAAGAATCATGGGAAATGAAAGAATAGGACCAAGGTCTTCTTCCTCATCACTAGCTAGTGGTTCTTGGCTGCTGAATTTCTCCTGGACCATGACAGCTTCAAGGAAAGTGTCAATGGGCTGGCTTGCCATGGTTGAGGTCCTAATTATGTAATCACTTGCAAAAGTGAGAGCCTCTTCCATATGCACTTCCTAAACATGTTCAGGGAGGTCCGCCTCAGTTGTGGGTGGATGATGTGGGCTGGATATGGGTGATTCAGGAGCACTCATATCTCCTTGAGTAGGGGTGGAGAAGAAAGACTCATGATACTCATTGAAACCCATATCTTCATCATCATAGAATTCAAGGTTTGGGATTGGTTGGTTGAGATCTAAAGGCTGGGATAGTAACTTTCCCTAAATATTGATCACTTGAGTTTTGAGACTCTGAGTGAAGGCTTAAGGCTGGGGTAATGAGCTCATCAGGCTGAGCCTGAGGAACCTCAGCACTGATCAAAGAAATGATGGGAGTGGTCTGCTCCTCAGGAGCAGTGGGAGCTCTAGTGTCCCCTTCTTCCGGCATGGGGAGTGTATGGGGGCCTGCACATCCTGAGTAGTTTATGCAAGGGTTCATTTGGGTTTTCTTTGGTAGTTGATGGTGATTTGTGGCTATGTGTAGAAGGTGTGGGTTCAACATTGGCTTGTGTTGCCAAGTTGTCACCTTGAGCAACAAGCTCTAACATTTTTAGGACCAGGGCTGTTTCTAACCCTGAGAAGCCAACAATGGACTTTTTCATTGTATTAAAGATACCAGGTTTCATTTGTCCCAGTTTAAGAGTGCTACTTGTTCCCTTTAAATGTGAGCACAGTTCACAGTTAAGAATGTGTTGAACATATCTAGGAAATATGTAATACTCTAAGGAGTCCAAGTTAGCAAGCAAGTTTGTATAAACAAATTGAGAGTACCTGAACTTGACCCTTGAACCATTTCATGGACTATGTAGGATAAGTCCTTAGGAATTTGGTCCCAACCTCCATGTTTATTGGACAAAGAATGGATGACCACATAGAGGAGGTACTTCCATTGGGAGGAAACTTTACTCTTTTTGAAGGTTCTTACTGAGTAGTCCCCTTCATAGCCCATCTGCTAGAATGAGTTGTTTACAGTAGATTTTGGGAAGGAAAATTTGCCTTCTTCATCATCCAACCTCAGATGAGAGTTGATGGTGGCTGGAGTGACAAAAATTGTCTTCCCCTGCACCGTGGTAGACAGTGCCTTCTCATCGTCCAAGATGACCTCTTGGCAGGTCCTCCAGAACTCTAAAAGTTGATCTTCATACAAGGGAGGGTCAATGGTAAGTGCGGTGAGGTAGTTTGAAAGAGACAAGAAGTGGCAAACATCTGAGAAACCTGGATCTTTCTCAGATGATAACAGAGAAACTTGGTTGTGTTGCTTGTGTAACTGAATGGAAAAATAGGGTCGGTTTCGGGGATCAGGGTTGGCCATTTTTTAGTAGCTTAGAAGTGAAGAAAGATAAGAACAAAGGCGGTTTGTAGGTGAATTTAGGTTATGAACTTTTGTAGATGAAGGAGAAGGTGAAAGAGGAAGAACCGTTAAAGGTATATTTATATGAATTGGATTCGAGACAAAGTTAATTCAAAATGATAAACTTTGAAATCCGGATGTCGGTCCCACCTCTGAAAAAGTGCCCAAAAAGGTAGTATTCATGGAAGTCTAAAATCTTCCGAAGGTAATTTGTCTTCGGAAGGTTTGAGAAAAACTTCCGAAGCCAATTTGGCTTCAGAAGATATTCCTTAGTTTTTCAAGAATTTTACTTCGGAAGAAAAATAGTTTAGTGTGTTTTTACTTCTTAGACAAATTTTGCTTCGGAAGATATCAAATATCAGAAATTTTATTCAAGGAGAGAATAAAGCTTCCAAGACTTGATTGCTTTCGAAAGAAGATAGTCATTCAAGACATATAAGTAATTGGTGACAAATATAAGCTTCAGAAGTTATAACAAATTTCTTCCAAAGGTAAATTTCTCAAAAGTAGTTATTGGTTTTGAAAACATAATCTTCTTCCGAAGACAACTTAATGTCTTTCAAAGAAAAATATATCTTAAATTCTTAAAAATTCTAAGGGATATCAATTTTGAAAAGTTTCATCCAAAGTAAACTAGGTTTATATAGGTGATGATATAGACAACTTTAAGACATACATATTAAAAATAATCTTGAGTTTAGTTTAAGAAAATCTACTCAAAGTTTATCATCCCAATAGCTGATACAAGATATTTAAACCTCTGCCCATCAAAAACTTTTGCGAACAGATTAGCATATTGTTAATTTGTGTTAACTTTGACTAGTTTTATCAATCCTTTTTCAAAATATCTCTAATCAAATGATACCTGATGTTGATGTGTTTTGTCTTTGAGTGTAGCATAGGATTCTCTGTAATAGAGATAGCACTGTTGTTGTTTATACGGATGGAAGTCTCATTAAAATTGAATCCATAGTCCAGCATCTGATTCTGAATCCAATGCACTTGAGCACAGCAACTTGCAGTAGAAATGTATTCAGCTTCAGCAGTTGATGCAGACACACAGGATTGTTTCTTGCATTGCCATGAGACAATCCTTCCACCAAGAAATTGACATCCCCCAGATGTAGACTTTGTAGCCATGTTGCAGCCACCATAGTCACTATCTGTATAGGCATACAGATTGAAGTCAGAATTTTTTGGATACCAAATGCTTAGTTTGGGAGTAACTTTGAGATATCTAAGAATTCTTTTCACAGCAACCGGGTGTGACATCTTGGGGTTGGCGTGATATCTTGTACAAATACATGTAGCAACACGATATCAGGCCTGTTGACTGTGAGATACATAAGAGACCCAATCATAGCCATGTATAGATGTTCATCAACGCACTCCCCTCAAGGTCAGAATCTAGAGAGTGGTTTCTGGCTATGTGTGTCTTAGCAACCTTGCACTCCGTCAGATGAAATCTGGTAAGTATGTCTTACACATACTTTGACTAGTTTATAAATATGTCATTGTCAACCTACTTTACTTGAATTCCTGGTAAGAAATTAAGTTCCCCTATGGAACTCAATTCAAATCTATTCTTTATCAGCTTCTCAAAGTCTTTGCAGAGCTTCGGATTAGTTGACCCATAGATGATGTCATCCATATAAACTTGAACTAGCATCAAGTTATTTCCTGTTCCTTTGATGAAGAGTGTTCCATCAATAGTACCCCTCTTGTATCCGTGCTGACAGAGATACTGTGATAGTGTCTCATACCACTTCCTTGGAGCTTGATGCAACCCGTAGAGAGCTTTGTCAAGCTTGCAGACATAATCAGGATGATCTGGGTCTGCAAAGCCAGGTGGTTGTTTGACATACACATCCTCATCAATCACCCCATATAAGAAGGCACACTTGACATCAAGTTGGTAGACCTTAAAATCCTTGGATGTAGCAAAGGCAAGGCATATCCTAACAGCAAAGACATCAGTATAGTCAATCCCTTCTTCTTATGTGTACCCTTAAACAACTAGTCTTGCATTTTTCTTAATGAAAAGTCCTCGGTCATCTTTCTTATTCTTGAATACGCACTTGGTACCTATAGTAGTCTTCCTGTGAGGAAGAGGACATAAATTCCAAACCTTTTGTCTCTTGAATTTAAGCAGCTCCTTCTGTATTGCTTCAACCCAACTTCCATCCTTTTGAGTCTCATCAATCTTTTTGGGCTCAATCTGGTACAAGAAACAAGAGTGAAGACAAACATTTCTCTCATGGGTTTGTCCTCTTGTTCTCAACCCTGTCTCAACATTTCCAATGATGTTTGTGGTGGGATATGACTTGTGGATTCTCAATTAAGAAATCTCAGCAAGTTGGTAGGACAGATCTATATTAGTGAAATTTAGATCTGGTGATTGAGTGTCATCCACCACATCAACACACTTATCAAGAGAAACTTGATCCAATGAGTGTTACATCATTGATGTTATTTTTTATAGAGTGTTTATCACTATCAAGAAAGTCTTGATCACTATCACCACCTCCATCTCCTGCTACATTGGAAATTCCTTCATTTGAGTTATGTGCCTCTGTGCTGGAATTTATAGGCACCTTAGATCTATCAGCTGAAGATTTGTCATGGTTGTGCTGACAAGATTTCTAACTGTAGAGCTAGTTACCACTAGAGCTGAAGTAATTGGAACACTTTGTCTTCTCAGCTCAAATCTTGGATCAAATATCCTATTGATAAGTTACCTATAGATCCTAAAACATCTTTATAAGATTTGTTAAAACAGTTGGTAACTAAATCAAGATCAAATAGCCAATCGGGACCAGAACCTTTCATATTGGGTGTGTGTTCATTGAAGGTCACATTCGCTGACTCCTCAACTACTTTAGTTTTGAGATTGTATACTCTATAAGCCTTAGCTTGGAAAGAGTATCCAATAAAAAGTCCATCATCTGATTTCTCAACAAATTTGGCTATTTGATCCTTGGATTTCAAGATGGTGTAAGGACATCCAAATGATCTGAGGAAATCAATGAAAAGTCTCCTTTTGTGCCACAGTTCATAAGGAGTCTTACCATGAGTCTTGACTACTATAACTCTAATCTGCATATAGCAGGCAGTGTTGACTGCCTCTGCCCAGAAGGTGATGGGAAGTTTAGAGTCAGATAACATGGTTCTTGTAGCTTTAATAAGTGTCCTGTTTCTCCTCTCAGCAACACCGTTTTGCTGAGGAGTCCTGCGAGCACTGTATTGTCTTGTAATACCCTTCTCATCACAAAATGTATCAAGGATTTGGTTCTTAAATTCATTTCTTTAATCACATCTTATGATTTTGACCTTGAGATCACATTGATTCTCAATTTTCATAATGAAATTCTTCATGATCTCAGGGTCTTATTCTTAGTTCTAAGGAAAAAGACCCAAGTGTATCTTGTGAAGTCATATGTGATCACCAAACAGTATGAGGTCCTTCCTAGACTCATTACACTGGTGGGGCAAAAGAGATCCATATGTAATAAGTATAGGGGAGTAGTGATGGAGTTCATTTACTTTGGCTTGTGAGACATCTTGTGTTGCTTTCTTTTCAGACATGCAACACAATGATCATCACTTGTAAACTCTTTCTTTGGAGTCCAGTTACCAAATCATTCTTAACTAATTTATTTATGTTCTTAAAGTTTACATGGCATATTCTTTTATGCCAAAGGAAAGACTCATCACTATTTGCTTTAAATAGAAAGCAAGAAACTTCTCCTGAAGGGGATATTTCTTGTACATTCATTTTGTACATGTTTCCTTTCCCGGGGGCTCTGAGAAGGATATGCTCTTGAGAAATGACCACCTGGGCTTGAGAACAATACACTCATACTCAGTGAAGAGCATGTTATGTCTCTAATCACAAATTAGGATACACTCAAAAGATTATATCCAAGCTCCTTAACAAAATTTACCTTCTCAATACTGAGCTTACCATTTGTGACCCTGCCCCTCCCAGTAATGTAACCACCTGACTCTCCTTTAAAAGCAAATGGCCCTCCATTAATTTTCTCAAAGTTCTAAAGCAAAGAGCCATTTCCTGTCATGTGCCTAGAACAGTCACTGTCAATGATCCATATTTCCTTTAGTCTTTGGTTGTTCTTGCACATAAAGAGATGGTTAGTTACATTTGGAAACCCAAGACTTATTGGTCTTGGGCTTGTCAAAGTGAACTGAAGATAATGCAACAGTAATTGATCCTATATTCAAGCTCTGAGGATCATCTGTTGTTGTTGATGAAGAACTTTCAGTCACATGGTCTTACTTCATCTTCTACACCATCTTTGGAATACTAGACTTGGCCTTCAACACTTTTGAAGTTTTGACTACTTCGAAAGTTTTGGAGACTAGACCTTCAGAAGCTTTTGTATCCACTGCAACAGATTTTAGTATTTCGGAAGCATTCCTTTCTTCCGAGACCAAATTTTCTTCCGAAGGTAAGTTTTCACTTATCTTCTTCTTCACTTTGGAGCTTTTGAAAGGAAGAGATTTTACTTCCGAAGCTATCTTCTTCTTCTTCTTCTCAGAAGTTTTCTTCTTGGTCATATGGATAGTCTTTTAGGATTGTAGATACAATCCATAGAAAAGTGAGAAATACTACCACACATGATGCATTCAGTTGGATGCTTCTGAGAGTCTTCTTCTGAGTAGGAGGCTGAGCTTGATCACTTTCCACTTCCTTCTTCATCTTCTCAGATGATGCAGCAGGCTTCTTATGGTGAGGCTTGCTTTTGGAACTGGATGGTCCATGTTGTGTAGCAGTGGTGCATATTTGATCAGCCTTCTTCTCTTAACCAGGATGATTTGGCATGAACTATGACTCCTGGTACTAGTGTCCATTGTTATGTTTTAGTCTTTATCACTTCAAATCCAGTAGAAATGAAAAGTTGCTTTTGCTTGGAGTTGAAGGTGGCCTTGATCTCTTGGGCTTTCTTTGACTTTCTTTTGGTTACCCTTATCAAGTTCTTCCTTGTAGACCTAGTCATCCTAGGTTCTTTCTTCTCTCCAGGAGAATAGTGTCCCTTCTTAGGATAACCCTTGTCACTCACCTCAGGTTCATCCTTCTCTATCTCCTCTATATCTTCATCCTTCTCTTGAATAGGATCAATAGGAGGCAGCTCATCTTGACAAGTTCCACACCTAGGAGGTCTAACAGATAGGAGTGTGTGTGGATGAGCTATCTCACTTAACCCTAGTCCCTGCCTGTTTTTGTAATAAACTTTTGCATGCAAGGATGAGGATAATATGTTCTTGAAGGTTTCTTCTTCAAGAACACATTTTTCTGCCTTAGCTTTGCTAATCACAAGTTCAGGCTGACATTCAATTAACTTGGTTATGAGATCTTTGATTTGAGTCATGTAGTTTGTGTGCTCATGCTTAAGAGTAGAAATGGTTTTCTCTAAATCCTCAATTTTAAGTTTATAATCATTTTCTGCTCTTTTAAATCAGCTTTTAAAATGTTTAAGGACTCAAGGTCAGATCTCACTTCCAAGTTGTAGGACCTGTACATATTCACTTTAGCAATGCATTCAGGAGTACAAAGATGTTCTAATACCTTGGCTTCTTCATGATCAGCCATCAGTACTTGGTTTGGAGAAGCATCTTCTACCTGAAAGCTTCAGTCAAAGCCTCTTTCTTTAATAGCAATAGGAGCATGTTGTTTGGTTGGCTTGGCTTTTCAGTTCTGGGAGCTGCATCAGTGTAGTTTGGTCTGGATTGTACTTGGCCATGTTTGTCGTTGGTCCCTTGAACTCTCTAGTAAAGTGTCCTATTTGGTTACAGTTGTAACACTTCACCTTGCTTTTATCCAGCCCGAACTTTCCATTGGCCACATTGCTTGGGAATTACCTTTCTGTTCTCTTGTAGAACTTCTTGGCTCTGTAAGTGAGGAGAGCCATTTGTTGAACTATCTTCATCTACCCCAGATCATCTGGATGGATGCAGTCCAGGTCTTCAAGAGTGAAAAGAAAGTTTCCACAACTTTCATCAGCAGACATAAAGGCTTGAGCAGAGCTTGTCTCTTGGAATGGGCTTCCTTGGATGTAGCTCTCCCTTGGTGTCTTAGAGAAGATAATGAAAGGACCCTTTTGTGAGTTGTCAAGGAAGCAGATGAGATGATGTTATGGTTCTCTGCTATCCCTTTCAACTATATGAAGGGTTGAACTCTGCTGATTGTTGGAAGAGCTGCTTGATGGATTTTGCAGGTTCATCTCCATTTGGTAACCACTAAGGATACCATACAGCTCAGTGAGAGTAAGAGTAGAGAGGTTCTCAGTTCTCTTGATGGCCACACAATAGTGAGTCCATTGTCTAGGAAGAGAGAATATGAACTTCCTCACTATGTCCCTATTCTCAAGCTTGACTCCAACATCCATTAAAGTATCCACAATCTCAACATACCTGAAGTATTATTGACTCATGGTTTCACCTATATTGTAAGTGAAGTTCTCAAACTGCTGCTTCATAATGTCTTTCTTGTTTTCCTTGGCTTCCTCAGACCCCTCATACATGAGCTTTAGTGTATCCCAGAGCTGCTTAGCAGTTTTGCACTTCTTGAAGCCTCTGTATATGGAGTTTGGAATAGCAGCTTGGAGAGCGATCATGGCTTTCTGATCTACATCTATTTTCTTCAGTCTTCTTCAGAGTAGTCAGCCATTTCCTTTGAAATCATCCCACTTCCAGTAGTCAGCTTTGATACCGAAATTTCTAACTACAATCATGAAACCTATGAGTTTCTCTCAGAGTATGGACATGAAGGACTCACCACCCTCACTTGCAGTTATCCATACTCAACAACCTCCTCAGGTCCACATTGATATGGATCACTCATTCAAAGATTGTTTGAGGAGGGTATACCAAGGGCAAGGCCTACTCCATCTCACCCTGCTGAAATCCAATAGTGGGATGGAGGTATGATGCTGAAAAAAGAGCCCTGGTAATCTCTAGGTCTCAGGAAAAACAAGAAATCTTAAACTTCTACAACCTGAGATACTATGAGAGCTTCTCTCTAGTTGACTTACCACTTGCCAACCCAAGTCAATCCAGGCAAGCTATAAGGTTAGCTGAGACAATACAAGAAAGGGTGCTTAAAGAGTTCAAGTTGATATCTAAATTATATAGGCAGAGGCTAGTAGGTAAGATTGTTGGTCAACTGGATGCTGAAGTGGTCCCTAAGATTAGCTTTGAAGGGGAAACCTTGGCTGAAGGCCCAGTAGTTGAGCCTGTGAACCTTGAGACAGGAACTGCTTCAACACCCATTACCCTCAGTGAGGCACCAGCTGGTGAAGTTGTCTCACAGCCTCCTCTGGCTAGAGCTCAAGTGCAACACCAACCAATGAAGGCCAAAGCTCTCTCCACCATGAGACACACAGGCCTGTGAGTTACAAAGGGAAAAGGAGATTGAGGAGTAGAAGAGAGAAAGGAAGAGGATGGCAAGGGGAGAGAGTTTAAGTGGGACCTCTGGCTTCATGAAAGCGGCTATCAGAGCTGCCCCAGGCCAAGTACTCAAGATGATGAGTTAAGGGCAGCCATATTGAATTATTTGGGGTTTAGGAACTACAATGTTGATGAACTCATCTCTCTCCCTTTGGATGAAGTAAATGAACTGGCTGCATGGAAGTGTTGAAGGAGAGGAGGGAAGCTGCGGATGCAAAATTGCTCCTCAAAATCAAGGAAGAAAGGAGGAGAAAAAGACTCTACAAAGCTCCTACCCTCTCCCCAGTTCAGGAAAGTCCTAAGACAGAGGTTGTGGCTACTGAGCAACAAACTCAGGTTGGAAGGTAACAAGATACGAAAAACATGATAGCCTACCTTAGTGTCACAGGTCTCTATCAGGAAGCAGACATTCTTCCCTTATAATATAAATATATTGAGTTTGAATACCTCAAGCAGTTTGAGCAACAAGTGCTAAAAGAGCAAAAAGCTAATAAGAGGAAGATGAGGGAAGAGGCTGCAAGGTCAAGAGCCACCATCAGAGCAAATCTAAAAAGTCTGCTCATAGACAAAAGATGATGAGCTTCTTAAAGCTGTATGGATTCTCCTAAAGGAGACTTGGTCCAATGTCTCTATCCAATATGGATGAGCACATTAGAGTGATCAAGCAGAAGATCAAAAGGGGTGAGCTGGTTGACTTGCATTCTCCACCAAGTCAGGCTGCACCTGAAGCTGAGGTCAAGGTTAAACCTCAAGAGAAAACACAACCTGGACCTTGTGCTGCATCACAGCTAGCTTCATCTTCTGATCCACAGCAAGGTCCTACTCCTTCTTCTTCTGAACCTATGAAGGACAATGACCCAAATAAGAAGGACAAACAAGAGCAATCTCGTACTGCAGGCTAGTCCTCTCAGTTAATGTACAAAAAGAGGAAAAGGATGGCCATAAGAAGGGACAAGAAGAAGAAGAAGAAGTCAAGGCATCCACCTCTGCATCTCAGGATGGGTTAGAACATCCTAAAGATACTCAAGAAGAGGCTTCTCAACAAAGTTCAATCATATTAGAGCCTCTTACTGCTAAGAGACCCATCGTGTCTTAGGTTTTTGCTACTAACCCAGACAGATGGTATGTCACTGGAGATCAAAGAGGTCAAGACATGTACTTCTGAAAAAACATTCTTGATCTCCCTATGCATGATCTTTATGACATGAGGAGATACTTTAAGAGTTTGAGAAATCCTAACCAATTAATAATGAAGGGAATGGTCTTGATTCTGATGAGGACTGTCAATAGATGAAGATCAAGACTCGAAGGTCTCTTCAGTTTTGGTAATATCATCCTATAGGGAGTTTGTAAGGAATACACTTAAAGACTGATAAAACCAAAGAGCTTTTGGCATGCATATGTGAAGTACTACGAAAGTACTTCAGGAGATTTGATATAACTCAGTGAATTATGCTAAGTATCAAATCTTCCAAAGCCAAAAGACTAATTTTTTCGAAGCCAAAGATGAAGTCTTCTGAAGCTTCAAAGACAAAGTCTTCCGAAGCCAAAGACTGATTTCTTCAGAAGACAGAAAAGGCATGTCTTCTCTGACATACTTTTGACAAAAGCTAAAACACCTTTCCGCTACCATCTCTGAAGACTCACCAACTAGCATAAGTTGGTGAAAAGTCTATGCTTTTGTCAACTGTAGATTAAGGTGTTGAGTCTGTAACTTTCCAACTATGTACTTTTATCCTTTTTGTATTAGATAAGGATGTGAGCTATGGCATGTTATAGTCACTAGTCACTAGTCAAAAAGGCAATCTGCCTTTTGACACTACATTGATCTTGTTGTCTAGAATAGTGTTTCCAGCTGGCCTTTAAAAGTATGGCCGGCTGTAGGATGTAGTATAAAGTATCACAAGTACTTCTAAATAGAATTAAGCTTTATAACACTTGTAAGAACTTGAGAGCAATATCATCATTCTTGAAAACCGTATTATCTTGTTTTCTTTGGATTCCTCAGACCCCTCATACATGAGCTTTAGTGCATCCCAGACCTGCTTAGCAGTTTTTCACTTCTTGAAGCCTTTGTATATGGAGTTTGGAATAGCAGTTTGGAGAGCGATCATGGATCTCTAATCTACATCTATTTTCTTCCAGTCTTCTTCAGAGTAGTCAGCCATTTCCTTTGGAATCATCCCACCTCCAGCAGTGGCTGAAAAGGTGCTTTGGATGTGAGGTCCTTCAACAATAGATCTCCATATTCTGCTGTCTTGAGACTTGATGAACCCTTCTATACGTTGGCACCAAGTATCAAAGTCATCAGGAGTGATCAGTGGAGACTTTTTCATGGTACCGGATTATATATCACCCTTAGAGATAGCTGCCATTTGAGTTGATAAGTGTTTTGAGAAACTGAAGAGATCTAAGATGGTGAGATCTTACAATCAAAAGCCTGAAATGCTCTGATACCAATTACAAAACCATTGAAGGGTGGTCAATGCAACAGTTTAACAAGGTGGAGAGACTTGGAACACTTACCAGATCAAATAGGGAACCAGCTTAGATGAAACAATGAACACTTTAAAGAAAGAACAATAACAAGAACAAGATAATATGGTTTTCAAGAATGATGTATATTTCTCTCAAGTTCTTACAAGTGTTACACAGCTTAATTCTAAACACAAGTACTTGAGATACTTTATACTACATCCTACAACCGGCCATACTTTGAAGTCCAGCTGGAAACACTAATCTAGACAACAAGATCAATGTAAAGTCAAAAAGGCAGATTGCCTTTTTGACTAGTGACTATGACATGCCATAGCTCACATCCTTATCTAATACAAAAAGGATAAAAGTACATAGTTGAAAAGTTACAGACTTAACATCTTAGTCTACAGTTGATAAAAGCATGGACTTTTCACCAACTCATGCTAGTCAGTGAGTCTTTAGAGATGGCAGTGGAAAGGTGTTTCAGCTTTTGTCAAAAGTATGTCAGAGAAGACATGCCTTCTCTGTCTTAGGAAGAAACCAGTCTTTGGCTTCAGAAGACTTCATCTTTGGCTTCGAAAGATTGGTCTTTTGGCTTCGAAAGATTTGATACTTAGCATAATTCACTGAGTTATATCAAATCTTCCGAAGTACTTTCCTAGTACTTCACATATGCATGCTGAGAGCTCTTTGGTTTCTCTTTGGTTACATCAGCCTTTAAGTGTATTCCTTACACTCTCCCAATGCTCTAGTCAACCATAACCATGACCTTGCAACCACCATGGAACACCACTTAAGTAGATATGGATCAAATTTTATGCAATTAGTTGTTTGGTGATGTTGGTGGTTTGCTGACAGTGTTGGAACAAAATAATGATGATGGTAGTCACCGATGGTTAAGGTGTTATGGTGATAGTGGTGGTTGGATTTAGGTTTGATGGTGAGGTGGTCGACGCTGGTAATGACGGGTTGGTAAGGCTATGGTGGTTGGTGATGGTGAATGGTGGTGATGTGTTAGGCTACTGGGCAGTGGTTGTGGTGAAAGGTGATGCTAGGTCAGGTGGTGGTAATAGTGAAAGGTGATGCTAGGTCAAGCGGTGGTTCCAATAACATGGTGGTGGTGGCATTGGTATAATGACGAAGGCTAGTTTACGGTGGTGATGGTGTTAGATGATAATGATGATGTTGATAATGAATTAATAATAATTAACATTAAAAATTAATATCTCAAGATTAAAATAGTCATATTTAAAAATCTAACCGTAAAAACTAACGGCCATCCACTTTATAAACCAATCGTGCTACGATTTGATAAACAATTGAAATGAACGATTTAATTTTTAAAAGTTAGGACTAATCCTACAATATAGGCAAACCATAAGACAAAAAACTGCAAATATACGACCCTGCTTCGAAGGATAAATGTTATCTTACTCGGACCTATCTATCTGTTTCTTAGCCGGGATCACACCCCCAACCCTCTCAGAAAAAAATCCATTGTTGAAAAAACCCACTAGGCTCAACTTTAATAGGTTACTTAAACTGAGATTTGAACCATAACCTCCCAATAATAGATAGAGTTCTATTATTAACGAGAAATAGAAAAAATGAGCTCTATTATAGTATTATGAGTAAATTACTATTTACATCCCGACCTTTCCCCAAAATAACTAGTTGCATCCCTAAAGTTTAAAAACGTCATTATGTCCCTGACTTTTTATTTTTTCATCCATTTGCATCCTGAATACTAGCACCGTTAATATTTTTGTTAAAAGCTTTGATAAAAAGACTAAACTACCCTTAAAATTCTAAAAATAAAAAAAGCTTGTGGGACATATTAAGACTTTCTATCTTTAAACACCAGACACCCCTCTCTCATCTCCCTTATCTCCATCACCACCACCACCAAAACCCTCCAACCCCACCACCATAGCCACCCACCATCACCTCCATGGCTCCACCACAGCCTGCACGTCACTGCCACCACAGCCTGCCCACCACCACCACAAGCTCTCAATCACCCCACCACAAGCTCCCCATCACCGCCACTACAACCTCCAGTCACCATCAAGGCCGCCACAACCTCCTGTCACCGCCACCACGACCACCCCTCACCTTATCGCAGCCTCCCTAAGGCCGCTACCATAGCCTCACCACACCCGCCATCGCCACCACCCCAGCCCCCTTTCGCCACCACCATAGCCCGATCGCCATCACCACAACCTCTATCGCAACCTCCACAAGGCTGAGGCCTCAACCACCTTACCGGTGGAATGGTGATGAAATCTAGGGTTTGTGTGTGTGTGATAGTGAGAGAGAGAGAGAGAGAGAGAGAGAGAGAGTGTGTGTGTGTGTGTGTATATGTGTGTGTGTGTATGTGTGTATGTGTGTGTTTGGTGGCGATGTTGTGGTGATGGGTAGTTTTGGTGGTGGTGATGGCAGTTCCGATGGTGGTGATGGTTGATTGTGGTAGTGGTGGTGATGGAGAGATGAGAGAGATAATGTGTGTGTATTTTTGTTTGGTGAGGATGTTTGGTGAGATGAAGATGAATAATTAAGAAAGTGTGTATATGTGGGTGGGTCTCGTAGTTGTTTTTTATTTTTCATAATTTTGAATGGTAGTTTAGGTATTTCAAAAAAATCTAACAGAAAAACTAATGACGTTAGCATTCAGGATTCAAATTGATGAAAAAATGAAAAGTCAGAGGACGTAATAATATTTTTAAACTTTAAAAATACAACTTGTTATTTTTAAAAAAGTCGAGGATACAAATAGTAATTTACTTTTGTGTTAGTTAAAGAGAAATAGAAAAACTATAATCAGGGGAGCTTTTACCATATTCTCTCGCTTCTCCGTCATCGTCTCCGTTTCTCTCATCGCCGGAATTCATCGATCATGTCCTCCGATCCTAACCGCACTGTTTACATTGGTAACTATTTAACTACTCCAGCACTTTCCATTATCAGTTCAGTAATCTGATCTTTTATCCTTCAACGATCGTGATTATTGAATATTGATTCTTCATGTTTTACTTCTGTTGCAATTGATTTTGGTTGATTTTTGATTTATCTATCGGATTAGGTGTTGTATGATTGTCTCGGAATATATTTTCATAGCTCTGTCGTTGAGATTTGGTTGATTAATCTATCGGATTAGGTGTATGATTAATCTAGATAGGCCTTAGGGCAAGTTCTTGCTAGAGGATCGTAGAAACTTATGTTTTCGTTGAGTTAATGTGTAATTCTTTCTTCATCGATGAAATTTTCATCTGGAATTCAGATTTTATCTTCTTGAGCTGTATGGAAATTTTCAAATTGTATGATTGAAATTAGTAATATGTGTTTGGATTCAAGAATTCTCAGTAAGGATCAATTATATTAATTGATAATCATTTATCTTTGTTAAACTTGTTTGGGAAATCATTTACCTTAAATTAGAATGTAGAACATTGTAATCAGGTAGTGATAACCATGGCTATATTCTAGACTCAGTGCTTACAATAGCCCGTTTGTTCGACATTACATACACAGCAGTCTTAAGTTAAGGCACATTAAATATATGCATCACTCTAGTATAAAAATGATTTTGCTATATCATTTCCCTTCAATTAGGATGTTAAACATTGTGCTCAGGTACTGATAATCATGATTATCTTCTAGAAATAGTGCTTACAGTAACTTGTTCGACTTTGCATACACACAATCTTATATTTAGGTAAATTAAATATATACACCATTAAATTACTGACATTGTTTTTGTAAATCATTTACCTACAATTAGAATGTAGAACATTGTGATCACTGATCAATTAATCTTGTGTATCTTCTAGACGCATTGGTTACAGTAGCCCCTTCAACTTTGCAAAGACACAGTCTTATATTAAGGGAAATTATGTATATATACATCATTAAACTACTTACATGTAAATCATTTACCTTCAATTAGAATGTAAAAATTTTGATCATGGTTATTCTAGACACAATGCTTATAGTAGCCTGTTTAACATTGCATACAGACAGTTTTGTATTAAGGCAAATAAAATATTTACTCCATTAAACTATTGACATGATTTTTATGAATCTTTTGTACAGGTAATTTGGACGAGAGAGTAAGTGATAGGGTTTTATACGATTCCTTATTCAAGCTGGACGGGTAGTTGACTTGCATATTCCCCGAGATAAAGAAACTGATAAACCAAAAGGTTTTGCATTTGCAGAATATGAAACTGAGGAAATCGCAGATTATGCTGTGAGGCTTTTTACAGGCCTTGTGACCCTTTACAACCGAACCTTGAGATTTGGAGTAACTTAACTTTCCTTCTTGATTTCAATGAATTTCATATGGTTTTTCTTCTTTCATTCATATGTTGAAAGCAAACTTATCTGGAAAAAATGAATTAATTTCATTTTCATCTTAGAATTTTAGTTATGCTAGTAATGATATTGGGAGTTTATGATTTATCATCTGAAATACTGCTAATTTGGTCTTACTTTTTAACTTTTAAGATTCTATGCTGTTGTGTTTCAACTTCATACAGGGCTAGTTTTCTGTCTCCCTTGACCCGTGACTCTCTTATCAACAATTAATTCAATTTTTATATAAGTAATTAGCGTGCCATATACAATTTCTAATACTATTTTATTTCAGTAGCAACATGTTGTTCCTAACAAAATGTACAGATTTCTGGACAAGATAAGGCCACTCCCAACTCGCATGCAACATCTAATTCTCCTTTTCGATCAAGGCACCATGAAGATGCTGCAACAAGCCCTTTGTCACGGTATGCTAATGGTAATATATCTTCTCACTTGATTTTTCATTCCACTGTTATGTTTTCGCCTCTCATTTGCAGCTCACCCTGTACGACTTTGATATGTATATTTTTACTTCTTTTTCCAAATGGCCTAAAATATGGTTCATGACAACGTTGTTATTTAAATCTCAGTTTCGCGTGGTGTAAATAGATCACATGTGGACCACAACATTCATGACCATCGAAGAGGTTTTGGGACAACATGAGATGGTATTACCCATTCTAGGTCAAGCCGATATGTCGATATGATATGAAAAGCCCAAAACATTATGCTTGTTAATAAAGAAATTAGTGACCATTATATGTTGTGATCAACATAAATATTACAATAGGGATTTGCTAATGACAAAAAACCCATCTCTTTGGTATGTGGCACTATGTGTATCACTAGTGGCCTTTACTTGGTTAACATCTTGGTTAATTCTTAACATGAAGCTAGTACTTAGCCAATCTATCATTTGTAGGCAGCTTTGTAATTATTATTGTTGTTCATATTTTGATAATGCATATCATTGTATATAGATCAGAAGGGGAAGAGGCTTGAGGTACGTCTATGATCTTTCTTTAAGCTCTTATCAATAAGCATTGACGACCCAGGATTTGTCTAATGTCAGTTGCTAACTGGAGGCGACAATTTCGACCTGTCTACTTATAAATGGGTCAATTTGGAATTATAGGTTATGCTTTATTATAAACAGGTCAAATAGAAAAAATTAGCTTAGAAGGGGAATTGGTTGAACATGTTGAAAATCATGCAAAGTTGGTTTTAATGCATACAACCTCATAAATCGTTTAGTATGTTAAACATCCATTTGCACACACTAATAGCACATACGTTTCTAGTGCATTGATCACAATGCACTCAGAGAATGATGATAAACATGTGTGTAAAGATGATGCACATGAAATCAAGTCACTGATTGAACACATTGGCTTTCCATTCCTAGATACTCATATGGTATTCAAAACAAGACCATGCGTGCAAATGCATAGATTCATGGTTATGGGAGATCTGGTTTGGTTCTTGAATGCAGAAAAGTTTTTAACTTTAAGCTTATTAAGGGTAGATATATAAGAATTCAGTGATAAAGATTTACAGGTTGCATGACTACCCAAAAACATGTTTATATGATTTGACCAGATGAACCTACTCCCCGACACATATCCTTATGGAGTATGTAGTCCTATTAGCATGCAGCTACACAGGTATGGTTGAAAAGGGACGAAAATGTTCGAAACAATGATTAAATCTAATGGGATTGTTCCTCATCTTGATCATCACACGTGTGATATCGGCTGAAGTTTACAAGCTCATAAAGCCTACGGAACCCGATTTTGTTATGTGAGTGACATGCTTGGAACATGTAGAAAACATGGTGAAACCAAGTTTACCTAAAAAAACTACAAGAATTGGACCTAGGGGCTTATCTAAGTGTCGGGTACCGGGTCAAGTGATGGGAATATTTAGTGTTGTCTGCTATCTAGTATTCTAAACTCGTATTTTATGTGTAATATATAAAGTGCGAGCCTGTTTCATAGTATTATAGTACAACTTTATGAGAGAGAAATCATATATATCACAGACAAGGAGAAATGGACCAGGATGTAGTTTTTACGTTCTTGGTTTATGATGTGTTTTTCACTTTTTTGGACCATTAAACCATCATTATGAAATTAGGTTTTCACTACTCAGATAATCAGAATTCGATAAATACTTGACTGTAACCCGGTATTACCATTTTACACAATAAACACAACCTAACATTATTGAAATAGAGTTTTTATAAACAAAACCAAGTTTATGATTGTAGTTATGTAACTCAAATAATCATTCTCAAAATGTGGGTGAGCTAACATCTCCCATCGTTGACTGATATAGGAAATAATTGAGGGAGGAGGAAGAAGCAGAATAACTTAAGAGTCAAATGGTAAACTGCGGTTTGATGTGGGCGATGTAATTTCAATTTTGTATTGTTTTTCCATTCAACAAGCCGAAAAGGGATGCATAATACCCTCTTGACTTTATTGTTTGACTTTGTTATTGTTGATTCTTTTTACGTTAATAACTTTTTTACATCAAATATTTGTTGTTATCACTTTTACGTTGCGTTCCCGAGTTTAATAAACGAAAGAAAAGAAAAGCAAAGAACGGAAAGGAAATTAGCAAGAGAAAATAAAATGAAGAGAAAGAAAATTAATGAGAGAAAAGAATTGAGAGAAAGGGAAAGACATATTAAATTTTCGTGTTTTAGAGTTCAAAGAAAATGAAAAAAAGGATAGAATTTTATACGTTTCATTTCTTTTCATTTTCTTCTGTTTTGAAATGGAAAGTTAGAAAGAAAAATCTTTAAAAATCATTATTTTATTTCTTTCCATTTCCTTCCTTTAAAAAGCTCGGGAACGTAAAGTTTTTTTGTTTCCTTTCATTTTGGAATTAAGAGATTTATGAAAACTTAAAGAACTCTAATAGACCACTTATTTAATTATACTTATAAACTAAAATTTTAGTGAAAAAAGTATATAGATAATTTAATAATTATTTCTTTTTTTTTAATTAATTATTCTCTTTCATCTTCCTAATTTTTAGGTATTAACACATGCTAAGGAGATATGTGATTCTTTTGTGTAAATACGATACGTTATTAGGCCTGATGGGTCTTGCCGACAAACCATTGAAAAGTATGTTCAGGGATCCTTTCCCAAATCTTTTCCTCAAGTTGATCGATGGCTAGTCTGTCGGTTCAATGTTATCGTACAAAAATGAGGGCATTCCAAGTTAACTTCATATGAACAAAAGACCATTTATTATTTATGAACAAAAGACCATTTATACAGTTAGGAAGAAACCTACGTGCCAATGATGCGAACATCTTGTAAACATATAGGAAGTTCGGATGAGCACACATGAGGACGCTGCATACCAGTAGCGGATCTAGGATTTTTACTCGGCGGGGGTGAAAGAACACGAAAAAAGTAAACGTCATATAAAGTGCAAAAATAAACTTTATTAAATATAGTAAAACAAAACACATATTACAATTGTCCTCTACTTGATTTTGTCTTTTATAACCGTTCAATTACAATTTCATTCGTAACACCATATAGTGCTTTTTTTCCTACGACACTAATGACACAAGCATTCAAAAAATCTTCACCAATTCGATTGCGCAAACTTGACTTTACTATTTTCACTGCCGAAAAATATCTCCCAACTGTTGTTGTAGCAATGGGTAAAACAAGTATTAACTTTGATAATTGATAAATCAAATGAAATAAATTTTGTTTCCTTGTTTTCACCATAACTCTAGCAAGATCGGCCATACCATTCAAATTATCAAGTATGTTATCTTTTCGCACATTGTCAATGTATAAGTTAAGTTGATGTGCAAGATAATTTTTTTCTCATTCTCAAATCATCCGGATAAAATTCACATAATCGCAATAGCTTTGATGCATTAAACTTAGAAAATGACTAATATGGGTTGAAAGCCGTCATGTTTTGAAGTAATTCCGTGTTAATTTCATTAAAACGATCGCCAAACTTTTATATTTCCATATCAACAACAGTATTATAACGGTCAAACTTATAGTAATGTTGATTCGTGATGTCATACATTTGTCTTCTAGATTTATAATCCATATCATTGACATGGTTTTCATTTATGTCCAAGATTTCAGTATTATGCTTTTCATAAAATGAATATAGTTTTTGGTAAAAGTGGATCAAATCCACTTTCTCTAAACTCTTGCAACTTTACTTTAGTTGTTTTTACCAATAAAACTTCCAATATGTTTCGATTCTTTCTTTGAAGAGCTTTGGATAGTATATCTGTAAGCCCTAAAATGTACAACATCAAATGCAAATAAAACACAAATTCAAATGAGCTCAAGAAACATAACATTTTAAATGCTTGATTTTGGGTAGATGATTTAGAGCACTCGTCTTTAACATACTTAAGGACTCTAATGATGGATGGAAACATATCAACTAAACGTATAAGTGTTTTGCAATGAGATTCCATCTTGTATTTTCAGGCCGTATAAAAAACACTTTTGGTTTAATCCACTTTTTGTTTCAAGTAAATCACTACCAATTTCTTTTTCCGCTGTCCCTTTCTCATTTTTTTGAAGAATATATGTCCGTTTACAAGAAGAGCAAACTACATTCATGAGAATGCTTAAAATCGTCAAAAAAGTTCACAACACCCAAATGTTTTCTTGCAACTATCACAACTACGAATTGAAGTTGATGAGCAAAACAATGTACATAATATGCGTAACTATTGTCTTCTAATATCTTTGCTTTTAAACCATTACACTCACCTCGCATAATGTATGCCCCATCGTATCCTTGACCCTTTAGCTTTTTAGAACTCAATTCGTATTTAGCAAACAAAGTGTCAATTGCATTCTCGAGAGCCAAAGAAGATTTCTCCATCACATGCTAGACCAACAAATTTCTCCTTAACAAGTGCATATGTATCAACATGTCGTAAAACAATTGTCGTTTGTTCTTTTTTTGACACATCAGTAGACTTATCAACTAACAAAGCAAACACATCATCACCAATTTATTTGAAAATGGATTTTAGAATTTCTTCCTCAAGATAATTAGCAATATCTTTCAAATACTCGGAGATAATATTAGTTATTACCTGCAACTTTTGGTAATTGACGAAGTTTCTTAACATTGTGTAGGATTAAGTCCATTAGTTCCAAGAAAGTTCCTTTGCAAAGAGACGTTTTGCTTTCATCATGACCACGAAATGATGACGTATTTAGCAAACAAAATCTACAAGCATCAATTGTAATTCTGTCGAATTCGATTCGCTCTCTTTACAATATCATCTTGCTTATGAAGAGCACTGGCAATAGACTGATTTGATTTATAAGATCCACGTATCTTTTAAATGGTTTATTATGAATACTACTAATATCACCGATATGCAAAAAAATCTCTCCGTTTTATTCCAACTATTAAATCTTTTTTTTTACAAATACATCACGTCCACCTTGGTTCCCAACATAATCTGCAAATAGGTAACAACACAAACAATAAGCTTTATCCGCCTTTACACTATACTCTAGCCAAATGCCATATTTATCAAACCCAGTTGGGATGAAACGTTGCTCTTTATTCCCTATCATTCCTTTTGGAAAGTTATGACCATTTAGTTGACAAGATCCATTAATCCAATATTTTATTCGAATCTCATCTCAGGGTGATAATCTAAAATTCTTTTTCTAGAAGATCATCTAAATCAACCAAACAAGGTGTCAAAGACGATGTTTTTGTTTTAAAATCTTTTACATAACATCTGACAATAATTAAACTGTAACAACCAGAGTAAAAAAAAATTCAAACAAATGATCAATTGTAATTTGTAAACTCTAGCAGCCTACTTCTCTATTATTTATAAAGCTTTCAATATAATTGATTTATAAAAACCAAATGGTTTGAAAACATTAACTTAATTGATTTGAAATAGAAAATACAAGCAATAAAAGATTTTAATAGAAATTTCCAACTCATAAAGAGTAAATACCTGAATTCAAGGTTTCAATTTTGGGTTGATTTCGTAATTTGTAAACCTTCAATTTCAATCGACTTAATAATTAACTTATTAATGCTTTATGACTTTGATTTTTATCCTGAAATACAAATAAATCGAGATAGCAATACAAATCCAAGTTTCAACAACATAATGGAATAAGAGAATTCGATTTTTCAAACCTTGAAGATTGCGATTCTCGTCCAACCGTAACCCGTTTAAGATTGCGATTTTGCAAACCTTGAGGTAAATCTAACAATAGAAGTGTAGAACTTGAGAATACACGATGGAACAGTGGGTGTTCGATTGATTTTTCGTCGACTTGGGTTACATGCTGTTCGTATATCAGAATATGGATGGTTGCATATTCAGTTCGTAACTTCGTATACTGAATTTTCTTTTGGTTGATTTTAATTTCCAAACAAACAATTCCAACATCCAAAAACACTACCTTCAACACCTACCACATCATTGAGGCACACATGTAAGTCCATTTCACGCATACTTAGTTTCAAATCAATTTCAACACAATAATACTGGTGCCTAGAGACCCTCTTGATGAAGGTTCGATACCCACCCATAGTTGGTCAGAAAAAATATTAATAATAACATAAGAGGGGCATAACTTGTTACAGTTTTTATGGTGGGCTTTGGTTGCTATGCATAGTATATATTACTTTTAGTTTTTACATAACAAAATTCAGTTTTTAAATTTTCTTTTGTTAAGCAGTCAATAAAATATAAAATTTATATTCTGTAATAAAAGATATGTTCTAGAATAAATTATACGTCACAACTAACAAACTACTATAAAACAAATACCCTTTATTATATATCTTTCCTTTTGGATATTTATTTTGTATTACAATTACAATTTGTCAGTTTTAAACCACGATTTTCAAATTTTACGTATAAATCGAAAAACTAAACCAACTTTCATTTGCGCCACCATATATGGTCGGCCCCTCGAAAAAGAAAGAAAAAGAAACCCACAAAAATGTTTCCTTTTTTATTATATTATTATTACAAAATCATGTTGGTATTATTAAAATTATTATTATAGTTGTTAGTATTTAACTAATTAATTATTTATTTTTCTATACTTTCATTCGGGTTGCCTAAAGTCATTTATTTTTGCTTTCATGAAGAGCTCGATCATTTAGATAAATTTTGGAGACCCAACAATACTATCCTAAGAATCATGATTGGCTTAATCAACCTCAATTGCTAAATGCATAGCCTTGTTAATTTAATTGTTTTTAACCGTATAAGTTAGTATTAGACCTTGTATACGTTTAATTGTTCACCCTCATAAAAGCCTTCTATACATACACGTATAAGGCCTTTATGCACTTGTATAAGGCTTTCTATACACCGTATACATATCTTTATATGTCCCTACAATAATTACATCAACTAAAATCATAGGTTAGGTTACGTTCATTACAACCATTTCACTCTTTCAACAAAACTCCAAAAGTCATGTAGAAGCTTCTTTAAAGCACCTAAATTTCCTATTCTACCCTTTATCAAATCCAAAAGAGTTCCACAAACCATTCTTATCAACCATTCTTTTGAGCACCTTTTTCTTTCTTTCTTCTCCAAAGTCTTATCACACAATGTAAACTCATCCCAAAAGGTGAACAAAAGCACATGCACATAAACACCCAAAAAGTTTTGAAAATCTCACAAAAAAAGCTTGAAAACAAGAAACCCTACAAAAGAAAGATTCATGTCCTTCATATGTTGCTCCTTCAAGAACCGAGAAGAAGATGATTTTGAGGTTCTTTGGCCATCCCCTACACCTTCAAGAAAAGCAAGAAACAAAGATTACAAGAATCCGTATTCGAACCGTGGGCTCGACAAGTTTGAGGCTCTCTTGGCTGATCTTGATGACAAGAAGCGAAAGATCTTCATCCAAAAGGGGTCCCAATACATCTCTTTTGTTCGATTCGTGTACTCGAATTCCAATGATGTGAAGCCCATCATTGTGAGGTTAAAAGATCCTAAGAGACATCATGACAAAGATCATCATAAGCAAAACAACCTTAAAGACACTAAAAGTTCTCCACTTGCTAAGTTACAAGGTACTTCAACGTTGGATCATCATCATCATCATCATCATAAGAATTCAGAACCTCTTGGAGATGTTATTAACGGTGCTATGATCGAAACTAATGAAGCGCAATCTTTAAAGTCGTTGATCGATAAGGTAACGAAGAAGGTTAGGCTTGATCAATGGAAATTGACTTTGAAAATGAAGTTAGAGGAGTGGTGGATGCCTTCATATAATTTGCCTTTGTTTGTGATATTGGTTATGGTTTTCTTGGCATTTTTCGGGCGATCTTTGGCGATTATATGCACGTCGATTGCTTGGTATGTGATTCCTACGATCGATGGAACGCTCAAGAACACAACCCCGAGACCGAAGAAGATGATCAAAAACCAACACTCAAGAAAACCAAGTGAAAATAAGATGCTTTCTTCACCAAAACCCTTTTTTAGTGGACCTATAAATGTCAAGCAAAACAACAAGATGAAGAAGCTTATGAGTTTCTAAGAAATTAGCTCGACCAGTTACAATCAACAGGGTTTAACCGTAGCAAATACCTGTTTGAGTACTAACTTTCTATTTATTTTCATGATTTTACATTTCAAGATTTGTAATCTTTTTCCTTTTTAATTTTAATATAGGTTTTGATGAAGAATGTTAATCAATGTACATGTTGATTTGGTTTTTTATTAATCATAGTAATTATATAATTATTTTCTGGTATCAGTTTTTAGTAACAAAATGTGTGCGCTAGCTTATTGATTTACCTACCACATAAATAATTATTAATTATAGTAATTAAAATAGTTATGGCAGTTTGGAATATAACACTGATGACGTTGGGGTTGGTTCATTTCATGGAAAACATATATAAGATTATTATTATTATTTGGATATTTTCTTTGACGACATAAGATTAATTGTATGGTTGGTTCTTGTCGAATTCACCTTGATAATGATAATAAAAAGATAATATTTAATTATAAGCATGCTTAATTGGACTACTAATTTGTGAAATATACACACGCACGTACATGCATATGCCAATATAGATTACAATTGGATAGAATGCAATTAAATAGGAAATGTAAAATTCATTTTGTTTGAGATCATTCTTATTTTAACATGAAGGAACCTCGGGGATTCAAGGGGCGTGGTGCCCCTTTTGTTGGCATTACGGGCCAGACCCATTGATCTTGATGTTGATGGATCTCATATCTCAACATGGATGATGAATCGATATCGCAACAACATGCTTCAATATGATGGCAATGATGGATCTAGAAACAACTTCGTCACTCGTTATAGACTAGTAAACAGAGACAAATATATTGTTTTAATATTATGTTATATTGTTAATAATGTACAATAACTTGCATTATCTTTGAAAGAAAGTGTTATAAATGATAGACAATTACTCATATTTACCACGACAATATTTACTACCCATAATCATTACTTTTATTTATTGGCATTTAGCTATGAATTATGTATAGGATAAAAGATATTTGAGTGAAAAATAAATTACAAGTCTTCAAAACAGGAAGGAGTACAATTCCATCAAGTCGCTTATGTAACTTTCCCTTATCTTATCTTTTTTATTTTAATTTATAGAATTGTTTTTTGACATATTTAGTTTTTTTTTTTTCTTATAGCTTCTAAAATATCATATTTTTTTAAACTTAAAACATACTGTTGCAACATTTTTTTTTCATCTAAGTTTCAATATAGATTTTATTCAAAACCTGGCCAAATCAAATGAAATATCATTTTTACGCTTTCCTTTAAATTCTTAGAATATAATGTTTTTTTTTTTTAATTTCAAATATACCATTCACGCGTGCTTATTTTTATTTATATATTGATATAAGTTTTACTCAAAACCGAGTTAGGTCGGATATAATATCTTTTTACCTTTCTCTTAAATTTAATTTGGTATTCCTTGATGCTTATTTTCGCAACAATTATCGTTATTTTATGTTTATTTTATTCACGTTTCAATGTAAATTTTATTCAAACCAACATAAAGCAACACATGACATAAAAACGATAGTTGTTGTGAGAGTAATGGATACTAAACCTTGGGTCACTCATACTCAGTCATGTAACAAGCTATTTGTATTTTATAAAGTAAATTATATTTTTCGTCTTTTAGATTTAGATTTATAATAAATTTGAGGTTTCATTTTTAAACTAAAAAAAATTAAAGTAAACATCCTTTACGTTTAAATTTTGTATTTTATAGAATGCCTGGAATCTCAATCATGATTAATTGATTACCCTTCTCTCACTGTACCCTGAATCATCTTCACCACCACCCTCACAAGTCATAACCCCTTTGAAATTCCGGCTGCCATCACCTGAAAACTCTGTTGCAGTGGTTAGATCTCGTAACCGTTCGTGTAGTTGTGGCCAAGTGAAGAGAAAGAGTGAATGAAGGTGGAGATCATCGGAGGAGGGGATGGATGCTCGAGAAGGTGAGTCGCGATGGTGATGGAAAGGATAATCGGGTGGTTGGGAAACCCTGCAAGTTCAAGTCTTTGCTGACGAGTTGCTCTCTTAACCGCACCTCCATCGACTTCTTAATCTCAAGCCTATCCCCCATCTTCGTCAACCATGAGAGAGAGCACATTGAGATTTAACGGATAATAAGATTAGTCCTTTTCAGAGTAAAAAAAAATAGAATATCCTCGTGTGCAATTGGATTTAACGGACAAATTTAACGTCCGTTACAGTAAAGGATGAAACTTTTAAAATGTTTAAATGTAAAGAATTTTACTGTAATTTCATTAGTTTAAGAACGAAAATTAAAATTTGTTATAAACCTAAAGGACGAAAAACGTAATTTACTTTTTATTGTATAGTTTATCGAATAAGTTCATTTGCGATTATCCCATGGCCGGATTTTTAGAGCGCCGACCAAGTACCCACCATGATTTTTATTATTATTTTTGGTTATATGTTGGCAGAGCACCGTAAATTCTGCATTTATATTTTGTTTTTTTTATATAAAGCTTTTAAATATTATCAAAGTGCGGGTTCATGTAAAGGTATTACATGTATCGTTTTTAATATAAATATTTATATATAATGAAAGATCCCCACCCCGCCCCCTAGTGCATGTGTTTGCTTATGAAGTGCTTCTGCTTTTTAGTTGCCTTAATGAATTTTTCGTTCTGATGTGTTAATTTTTATAAAGTTTTGATGTTAAATTTTTAAGCCCGCTCCAAAGCACGGGTATAAACCCCCCGCTAGTTGGATGTAATGAAACATGATGCTTCAATGATAGGATGGGCTTGAGTTTTTCTTCTTTAAGTCTCACTATTTAAATTGAAATGACTTTTATATTAATGTTAAAGTTAAAGTATTATTTTTATGTTTTTTTAAAAATTTAATTGATTATAACTTTCACTAATTCTTGCGACCGGTCTAATAGATTTGACCCGTCCGATCTATAAACAAGTGGAAAATAATGGCAGATTTGGCAAGTCAATGCACAACATTTAGTAATAATTTTTATAAATGTCTATCTCCCTCCATTTCTATCCAAAACTGCTCAAAGTGCAATCTACCTAACACCAATTTTCACTTAACAAATTAATTTTTTGAAAAAGAATGCATGTGTTGAATATGAAATGAGGCTTGTTGACATCAAAAGTTTAGGGGTGTAGTCAATTGAAATTATCCAACCACAGCCTAGAAGCATCTAGAAACCACACTTATCCCTTTGGTTTAGCCATATAGAGGTGTTTAGTATGTTTAGATAAAATACAACTTAATTAGAAATATTAGAGTGGATTAAGGTTTTGGATTTTAGAATCTAATCATTGTTTGTTGGTGTTTGGACCCTTTTGTATAAACCGGACATTCTTAAAAAATGAGTAATGGTTAGTACTATTTATTAGTCATTTATATATTATTAATCCTAGTGCTGTAAATGAACCGAACAAACACGAACGATACCTTGTTCATGTTCATTCATTAAAAAAATAATTTGTTCATGAACTGTTCACGAGTGCTTACTGAACTAGATTTCTTTGTTCTTGTTCATTCATTAAGGAATGAATCTGTTCATGAACTATTCACGAACACAAACGAATGCAAGCGAACACACACAAATATTCATAAACATTAATAAACACAAATAAAATTTCCTTAAACAAACAAATACAAACTATCCTATGTTGATTTTATAATTAAAATCACAAACATTATGTAATATCCAACTAATATAAATAAGTACTTAATATAATTATTACAAACATAACTTTTAAATGAACAAACACATACGAATATTAACGAACACATTATCGAACGTTCACGAACATAAATGAATAAACGCAGCCTTTGTTCATATTTGTTCATTTAACTAAACGAACGAAATTTTCTTGTTCGTGTTCGTTCATTTATTAAATGAATGAACATAAACGAACTTCCCGCCGAACGGTTCACGAACTGTTCACTTAACCTTCGGTTCGTTTACAGCTTTTAATCCCTATTATTAAGTAACTTATAATTTACAAATATCTAATACTAACTTTTAAATACTAATATCCCACAAACACTCAACATCCGGGGATGGTATGTTAGTTGGTGTTTGAGTTCCTCGAACAGAGCTTTCAGATTCAAAGTCGACTTCTATTGATTTGAATCCTTCTAGTAGAGTTTTCTGATTCGAATTTTTTCAACATACTCACATATGAACAATGAAACACAAGACAAGATCTTAAATGATCAGTTATAAAACAGAATTACCTACATATATGGCCACTCACACGAGTCGAACCTTTATACTTTAGCTCCTCAAGTAAGGTTGAACATTGGGCAAAAATCAGACTCCACGGTTTGACATCACGTTGTGCTAGCACATGACTATTTTCTATAGTTTTAAAGACGTTATTAGCAATGGCAACAAATATTATGGTCGTGTACTAAGCGGATATAACATATTCCACACGACATAGGAAAATATAGATCTATCGAGTTTATAACGTTTATTAAATAGTAACTCTTTATAGACAAGGGAACACTTGATATACTAGATAATATTGAGGGTTTGTATATTCTCATGTGAACAATGAAACCAAGCTGACCCGAACCAATCAGACCGTTTTGCCCTGCAGATCCATTATGTTTTATTACTAGAAAAAAAAAAAACAGAACCTGGAGCAGATTGGACCGAACCATTATTAATCTAGGTTCAGTCTCGTTCTCAGTTGTAGCGTTTTCTAAAAAAATAAGAACATAAAAATCAGGAGTATTGAACTAGATTTTTTCTAGAACTTCAGATTTTCAAACTTGATATGAGGTATTTATTTATATTTTTCACATTTGTTCAGGGCCGATCAGTCGGCTCCTAACCTACACCAGACCGGCTTATGTTTTAGGTTCTCGGTTCTCAGTGTTGTTTGTTTCCATCTAGTTTCATCTTGTTAAACACTTCTACTTATGTTCAAACAGGTAAACCCAAAAAAAGCATAGCTAAAAGTAGCACGGGTCAAACGGGTGAAGTGATTCCTTCGTATATTGAACTATTATTGCAACATCATAATCTTGTAATCATATTTGACACATTAACCGTTTATAAAAAAACTAAAATAACGGAAAAAAAGTGTTTATGGTTGACGGAAGTTCAATTTTTAAGCACTAATGAGTTTTGACCCGTTTTCAAACCGAATTGAAGGTTCAATATTTACGCATACTTTCATCAACAGGTAGGTATAAAAGTGCAGCAAAGCACGGAGACTAAACCCTGATTACCTAAGGACTTACAAACTTGAAGAAATAAATGGGATGAAAAGGGAAAGCTTGGAAACTTCTATAAGCCTATGAATCCAGCACTTAGCGCTAATGGTTCGCACCACTTTCTTTTCAGAAACGAACCCATGCAACAACGTCCTAGACTCCTAGGAAACATTATGGAAGGCATTATTTATTTATTTGGCAAGAATAATAAGTAAAAATAGCCGAAAAATCATGAGGGTAGGTTACAGAACCCATGGCTCAGGCTCTGGTGCTAAGAACTGAACAGATACAGAAAGCTGGAGTTTATTGACAACTGAGACGGATGAGATTTTGCTAAAAGAAGCGGTTTCAAATGTAATTAAAGTCTTACATAGAAATATAGAGTTGAAACTGTCTTGGAACGATAAAAATCTTGACCATGCATTTACTATGAACACTTATTGCTGTATTCACAGAATGACTAGGGAATACTGGGTTCGGGAAACTAGTGGGGAGAATTACATGAAAAAGAACTAAAAGGTTGTGGAAGAAGAAGCGACTTTACTTGTATGAGAAGCAAGCATGGGGCGGGTTGGTGAAATTACTTGACAATAGGGCAAAACTAGTGCACGAGGGTGTCAAGTCACTTATATCTGATGTAAGTATTGTTTAATTCCGGATAAAATCAATTATGGCTGGAAGATTTCTTATTTTTGGAATAACGTGTTTTTCATTTTAGAAAGTTTTGTTTTTGGTATTTTCTACAGCTGTGTTTTGGCTGTAATTAGGCTGTGTTTAGACTTTAAATAAGTTAGATTTTCCAGTGTTTAGCATTCGAAAATTCTGTTCTCTTTTGTCTTCCGAAAGATTAATAAAGAAGCGGGCCAACTCAGTTACTTGGCTGCTGTTCTTGTTCTCTGATCTGATTGTTATTGCTAACAATTGGTATCAGAGCTTGGTTCAAAGGACAACCAGCGCTCAAACATTGGTCAGAAGGGTGTGATCAAGAGCTGAAGGACTGTGCAATCAATCAGAGAAGAAGCAAGAAAAGTGGCAGAGACTCCAGCAGCAAACCAGATTGTAGGGGTGAAAGAGACTACCAATCTGTCACTGCAATGCCCTGTTTTGACAGCCGCAAACTACACAATTTGGGCTGTCAAAATCAAGGCAATTTTTAATGTTCATGGCGTTTGGAAGCAATCGAGCCGGGCGTGAACGTTGACCCGAAGAAGAACAATATAGCAATAGCCTACCTGTACCAGGCGATACCCGAAGAGCTTGTCCTCCAAGTATCCCAGTTCGAAACAGCGAAAAAGATCTGGGATGCTTTGAAGGCTCGCTATGTAGGGGTCGATCGGGTTATAGAGGCTCGGCTTGAATCCTTAATGACTGAATTCGAAGCATTGAAAATAAAAGATGGAGAGGAGATCAAAGACTTTGCAGGACGCATCAGTAGCATAGTCTCGAAAGCGAACAGCCTAGGAGCCATGCTTGAAGATATAAAGTGGTTAGGAAGTTCCTTGGTTCTCTTCCCGATCGTTTCTTACACTAATAGTTGCTTCTATTGAACAATTTGCAGATCTATTAAAGGCCATGTCTTTACAAGAGGCAATGGCAGACCTTCTGTAGAGCATTTGAAGAAAGATCAAGTGAAGTGATAAAGGGCAAGGATCCAAAAGCAACCAGCTGTTGTTTTCTTGCGAAGAAGGGCAAGCTAGAAGGAAGAATCTACA
>JACCIY010000968.1:0-71881 GCA_025506505.1 Flaveria sonorensis
AATTTGATGCGTACACCTTTGGATAAACTTGATTTTATCTTCTCAATCAAAGCGTTAAATCATTTGTTGAGTTTCTAAATGAAGTAAAGAGATAGTTGACTCTCTTAATGCAATTGCTGATCTAATCTCTGATGAATTAAATGGTTCTAAAAATCTTCAAGGTTTAAACATTGAGTATGAGAATTTTTTCATGAATATTAAAATCAAGACAAAACACTCACATATTCTTAGTTATGTTCAAATTTGCTCGTCTATGAAGCTAGATAAAGACAGAAACATGCTACCAATCCATCTTTTCTTGCTATTATGGTTGCTTATACACAAAATCCACCACATATTGACTCCTCTAGAATGATATAGTCATATTTGTGCAAAATATGGTCATAAAGCTTCCAATTGCTATTTCTGATATACTCTAACTGATACTCTACCACGCTATAAAGCTTCCAAATTAGCGTGGTAGTAAATCTCGTGGAGCAAGTGGTCACTCGAGAGGAGGTCTGGTGGTCTGACATGGTTGCATGGTGGTCAATTTGCAGCTAATTTAGTTGTTGTGCATGGTGATGGTATTGATTCTGATTTAGGATTTAAAGGTACTCAAGAACCTAGTTATGCGTTTGGACATGGTATACTGGGTCGTGGGTGCCTCTTTTGGGTCTTCACCTTGGGCTAAGAAGTTCTCATAGACAACAACCCTTTGTATGTTTGGATCAGGTTTTGGGCCTACTTCTTCAGCTTTTGGATCAGTATTTGGCCTTGTTTCTTTGGGTTTTAGTCCTAGAGATTTTTAGGCCTTCACGCTAATTTTTATCAAATGTGTCAGTATGTTGATTCTTAGATCCTGATTCTAGTGTGATTGCCCATATAACTTCCAGTTTCTCTATTGTGTTTGGTATATTCCTTATACTAGTTCTAAGCGTGCGGTGGTTGGTGATGGTTCATCTCTTACCGATTTCATATTTGTTTCTCTTATCTTTGTTTATCTCGATATGTTTTATTACTTCGATATGTTCTTGTTGTTCCCAGCCTTGCCAAGAACTTATAATCAATCACTCAGCTTATGACTAATCATCCTATATCTGTTTGATTCTCTCAGTTTGGTTGTCTCTGCAGACTCACACAGGGCTACTCCTCCACCATATGCTAGCTAGTCCTCACTGGTTTTATGTTTTTTCTGTTACTCTTTCCATTTCCTGGGAGCTTTGGCTTTCAATACTAGGGCATCTTTCTGATCATGTGTTGTCTAGGATTTCCTTTTTACCAATATCACGTAAATCTTTACATAAACCATGTAACTCATGTTGTATTCCTAAATCTAGTCGATTACCATTTCATTCTATCATATCTCACTCTATTGTTCCCTTACTATGATTCATTGTAATATATGTGGTCCTTCTCCTATTGTGTCACACTTTGGTTATCATTAATTATTACATTCGTTGATGATTTTACTCGTTTAACATAGATGCATCCTTTGACTAGTCATTCACAGGCAGTTGATTGTTTTCGTCATTTTTTACTTTTGGTCGAAAACCTATTTTCGTGTGCCATCAAACATCTTCAATGCTATGGTGTCGTTGAGCTAATTCATGGTGATATGACTTATTATCTTTATGAGTCTGGTATTGCCTATAGGATTTCTTGTCCTTTACACCCTAATAAAATGGGTGGATGAGCACAAGAACCGCCATCTATCTGAGGTTGCTCATGCCTTATTATTTCATACTCATCTACCAAAGAAATTTAGATATGATGCTATGCTAGCCGCCTTTCTTATTAACTAGCTTCCTATGCCAGTTATTCATCATTCCACACCTTATGAGTTTCGTTGGTACTCGTCCTAATTATTCTATTCTTCTACCTTTGGGTATCTGTGTTATCCGTTTCTTGGTGACACTCGAACAGATAAACTTCACCTAAATCAACTCCTTGTATGTTTCTGGAATATGCTCCTAATCACAATGGTTATCTCTGTTATGAATCTAGTACATCTCATACTATCACATCTCGTCATGTGATTTTTCATGATTCTGTGTTTGACATTCTAGGGTCTTCCTCCTCTACTAATTCTTTTGATTCAGCTTCTCTACCTGATTTATTATTCCTCCTCCTTCTTATTCTATTTGTTCCTTGTTGATTCATTTATTCCTACTCGTCTTTCACCATCCTCTCCTCTCCTCTTACTTCTTCTCCTCCTTCTTCTTATCCTGTAGCCACTCCCTCTCGTGATCGTACTCGTCAGCTTAGACAGTTCCTAAATCATGTTTTTTCCATGTTCCTGACACTTACTATTGAACCTTCAACCTTTTTCCTCAGGATCAGTGTCATTCTGTTTGGTGGGATTCTATAGGTATCGAGTTTGGTACGTTGCATTTCAACCACACGTGGGATATTATACCCCTGGCTATTTCCACCAGCGTTGTTGGTTGTAAGTGGGTTTACAATACTAAGTAAAATCCTAATGGTTTAGTGAGTCGCTACAAAGCCCGACCTGTTGCCAATGCTTTTCAATGGCTTTCATCAGATAGAGGAGATTGATTATACCGATGTTTTTGGCCTGTTATTAAACCCTCTACCATTCGTCTTGCTTTATCTGTTTCCTTTTCTCATTGATGGACTATCTGACATATTAATGTCAACAAGATTTTCTTCATGGTGATTATTTGAGACTGTGTATATGTCATTACCACCTAGCTTCGTTAACTCTTCTTGACCTTATCATGTTTGTCTTCTACAGAGGCTCTTTATGTTCTCAAGTAGCCCCCGAAGCTTGGTTTTCCAAGCTCTTCTCTACTCTTTTGTCTATGTGGGTTTTCGTAGTGCTTCTCCGATACACATTGTTTGTTATTCAGCGTGATGGTGGTACATGTTGTGTCTTGGTATATGTGGATGACATTATCATTATTGGGAGCCCCCTGAGTCCGTTGCTTCGCTGATCACTCGCTTACACACTAATTTCCCTCAAGGATTTATGGACTTTATTCTATTTCTTGGGTGTTCAAGTGATGTTTATTGATGATTTTTTTACCTTTTTCTCAGCAACATTATTTACTTAACTTGTTACATCGTACGGGGTTGGCTCAGTGTAGACCATTATCTACTCCCATGGCTTTTATGAGGCAGTTGTCTTGTCATTCTAGCTATCCCTTGGATGATCCTACGTTGTATCACAGTACTACGGGTGCCTTGTAGTATTTGGTCTTGACTCATCCTGAGATTACTTGTGCAGTTGTAAGGTGTCTCAGTTTTTACAGAATTATACCGATCGTCATTGGGTTCCTGTCAAGCGTATTTTACGGTATCTTCGAGGTAGTATCTCTCAAATTTTACTATTCATCATTCTACTTGTTATGATGTGCATGGATACTCTGATGCGGACTGGGCTGGTTTGCTCTGATATCGTCATTCGACTACCTCCTATTGTGTGTTTCATGAGCCTAAGCTCATTAGTTGGAGTTCTAAAAAACAACACACTGTTTCGCGCTCTAGTACCGAGGTTGAGTAACGTGCTCTTGCTCATACTGCTGCTGAGATTCGATGGATTATGTTTTTTGTTACGAGAGCTACATTTTTCAATCATGTCCAACTACGCTTGGTGGACAATCTTGTTGCTACATATCTTGTAGTCAGTCCCATGTTTCATTAGCGTACGAAATTATTGGGATTGACTTGCACTTTATTTATGATATGGTTTTGTCTCAAACTCTACATGTTTGATATGCTCCCACCGTTTCATAGCTAGCTGATTTGTTGACCAAAGGGCTATTCTCCTCTTATTTGATGCCTTGCGGTCAAGCTTCACTTGACTACTTCCCGCTCAGCTTGAACGCGCATATTAGAGATATTATTTGATATTGTATCGTGCTATGGTTGTTGAGTTAGTTGGAGTTAGTCACATTCGTTAGAGGATATTTTTCTAGATGCTTCTTAACGCTCTTGACTCATGCTTGTATATAGCCTCATGTATTTTCTTATGAGCCAATGAAACAAATACTATGAAAACAGCACCTTAAGAGTTTTTCATTGTTTTAACCTCAAATTCTGGTTACTTGTGAACGGATCTGTGCCTATTTATTGCGGTAGATCGGTAATTGTTGATTCTCCACGGTAGGCCCGTCGATTTTATCCGTACCGATTAACCCGCCGACCTGATCTCACCCGTACCCGAAGAAACCCGACCCGAACGACCCGTTACCCGAACAACCCGAAAACCAATTAACGGACTCTTATTCTGGTCGGGTTTCGGATAAACTTTCAAACCTCAAAAACCCGAATAACCCGAACCGATTCGATTAACCCGATCAACCCATATTATAATTAGTAAATTAAATGTATACACTTATTTAGATTGTCCAAATTGATCAAATTGTTTGTATATAAATATATATTTAAGCACATTTTATAAATTATAGAAGTAAACTAATTTAAGTCCACTAGTTTTATAAAATTTCAAATGAAAACTCACTAAAATCTACTAAATTAAGTCTATTGTTTAATACCCGTTACCCGACCCGAACAACCCGAAACCGATTAAACCGATTGTTATTCGGGTCGGGTTTCGGGTAGACTTTCAACGTTGAATAACCCGAATAACCCGAACCGATCAACCCGAAACCCGATTAAGTAACCCGATCAACACCCCTGCTCCACGGTAGACATTGGTCGCTCATGGTAACTGTTTGATCCTTAGACAATTTTAGGGGACCAAACCATCACGCATCAGCAAATCGAAAATGCACCAGCATTTAGCATTTTTGTGACATTATATGAAACTTTGTGATTGTAATCTAACCATTTGATTCAATGTTTGCCGTTAGATGAATCGGAAAAATGGTGGATAAATCTGATTGGAAGAAAGAAAAGAAGTGGCTGGGGAGTGGAATTATACATCTGGTAAATGGAATGCAGAAGCAAATGATAAAGGTAACGCATTTACTCATTTGGATTTGAATGATAGTTTGTCAAATGTAAATGGTTATCAATAGAAGTTGCATTTGCCTTTTTCTGGAATTGATGGTGTTATTAGAACTGTCTCAATCTCAAATGATTTTTTGATTTTACAGCTCACATGGTCACAGGTTACCTTCGAATTTTGAATTTTGAAGCTTGTCAACAATGATCGCATCCAGGTAGAATGGTTGTGTGTGTTCATGTGGTTACAGATTGATATGTATTCTTAAATAATGTTGTGCTAAGTTAGCTTACACATTTAATAGAGAAGATTTTTCATAGCCTCCATTGATAGAGAGTTCAAAGACTCAAATCTTTGCTTGATGATTTTGCTTGAGACTTTTAATTATAGGCATCTAACTATGCTTTGATTATGTCGACTTTGTCTAGATGAAAGTTTGAATCACGCAATGTTTTTCTCTTCAGCTATGGGAATTGAAGCCCTAAAATATATCGGTTATCATTCACAGGTATGTTAAAGTTTAAGGAATCACAAGATTAAGCCATTTGACCAAACTTGTTTACCCAAATAGCCATTCAGTTATAAATTTTCTCAATTTGACCTTACAAATGATTACATCCGACCAATTTAGGCATGTGTCTCGAGATTATGAAATTTTATGAATATGGCGCAAAAGATGGACATTTGTCAAAGACAAGTTTCTAGCTATATATACATGTAGAATAACACAAGAGGCACTCTCTGATTTCCATCTTTCATGTAATGCAACTTATGTTTTTCTATTTAATTGAAACTTGATCTAGAATCTGCATAAAACATTGCTGGCCTGTTATGTTGTTTGGACAATAATTGGTTAATCAATGATTTTATCATCTCATCTTATTGTTCGGAATGCTATCATCATGATTAAAATTGTTTCTTAACTTTTAATCCATGTTATTTTGGTATTATATTAACATGGTTGACATTTTTCTGATGATGTTTTGACATGTTGCTGCTTCCATTGTTGTCCTTCTAATATCATCCTAGCAAGTAGCAAGAGCTAGGTGATATATTAATTGTTATAAACTGTAACTGAGGTTTAATTGAATTTTTTTTGCCTTTTTTCTGTTACTGTTTAAACGGTGCTCTATTTTTAAGTTGCTTATAAGTTATCAATGAGGAAGGTAGCTCATGACACACTGAAACCTGTCCATGTATTGTGTTTATTTGTAAGAGAAAAGGAATTAAGCTTCAACTCATGAATGTATTCATATGTTTTTTTTTTTTCTTCAAAATAGTGTGTTAATAAAAACTTCATTTTCCTTTTGTTTGAAGTTCATCCAATAGGGAAATTCTCATATTGAGCATTCTTAACTATCATGTGAATAAATGTTATTATAGTTTCCACTTCACTTTTGTTTGTTGGTTTTTAGGTTTATTTATTCTTGATCTTTTGTTAAAATGAGTGAAGAAAGATCGAGGTGCTCAAAATATGCTTAAGAATCTTTGTTGCTAGAATCACCCCTCAGGGCTTAGCTATCTATTACAAGGTAATTATGCTCATAGATCCCTATCTCTCATTCGGTTAAGGTAATTTGTTTGATTAAATGTTTCTTTTTTGAGTTGTTATTTTGGTTTCATATGGTGTGTGTAGGGATAAGGTTTGCATACAAATTGTAATATTTAATTTTATTTACCTGATGGAGCGAGAGTCTCGTTGGAAGCAGTCTCTCTATCCTCTGTGATAGGATAACGTTTGCCTACATCTCACTTTCCTTAAACCCCATCAGTACTTGTGCTGTGAACTGAAAATACCTGGGTATGATTATGACTATGGTTATGGTATGGTGTGTGTAGGTCTCATTGATGGAAAAAAGTTTGGAAGGAGAGGATGACTAACACCATATAGTGTGTCTATTCTCTTTCACCCCCTATGGGTGATAGTTATGAGAGAAGGGGAAGGAGCCCCAAGTCCTAGGCGACTATAGAGTGGTGGTAGCCATGGAAGAGATCTCCCAACAAGTTTTTGGGTGCGTAACTTTCGTCGTGATAGCCGGTATGTTTTTTATGGTAATTTTTTTTTCAAAAAATATCTTCTTAGTTTATTTTGTATATTGTTATAATTTCGGCTTTATACCACTTGATATGTACATTATTGTAACTTTTAATTAATTTATTATATATAGTTGGATTTGATTTTCCCATTTCTTACCAAAAGTTACTCTTAGATAACTAAAGGCACCACGAGCAACTTGAATTTGGATGGAAACTCAGTGTAACACAAGGAAGATAAAAGAACTGATATTCCAGCAATGATATATGACACGAGAACAGCAACCTGGTGTTAAAATGGACCCGTTTTGACCCATTACCCACCCAACTCATTTTCGCACCATTTTCTTGGATTTTGGAGGATGGTGTTACATGTCATCTTGAAAGATTTCGCATCATAGTATATGCTATAATTCTTGCATTTATTTACAGCTTTTCTTTGCCACTATTACTACGCGCTTTTCTTTGTCACTATTACTATGTTTTAGTAATGAATTTAGATAGTAAAGTTAGGCGGGGTCGTGACTGAGGTGCTCAACAAGTTGACGGTTCCCCGCCTAATTTGATGGGGAGGATAAATTGACGGATTTGGTGGTTTGAGTACTTGAATGAAACATAGGCCAAAATGGGTCGGGTTTGGTAGACCTGAAAATTTTTTAATTTTATTATTAGTTTCAGGTTATACACTTAAAATCTAACAACTTCTAATAAAATGTTTAGGAAAGAAAATTGTTGATGAGTGCATCACCATAACTGGATTATCCAACATACATGGCAGGAGTTTGCTAGGATATTGGGATTTTGAGGTGCAATATACATTCTTAATAAGAAATTCTTATCTATACGTCTTTCTCTCTTATATTATTATGTTTATAACTGATATTTTTCTTATTTGTGAATTAGTTTATTGCACTGCTACAATGGTTTTCGGAGGTAGTTGATAGTTTTAATGTTATATTGTTATTTAATTTACATGCATAAGATTGATGATATAAATATATGTCACTGATGCTACTAATTAACTCGAAAACTTTAAGAAGACTGAACAATAAAAATAATAAACTTTTGAAATAATATATGAATAAGAAAAATAGCATTGGTACTATACACTATATTACAAGAGCATTGATCAACTAACATAAGGAAGCATCACATTGTAATTTTTTGTCGTCACAGCATCACGTGGGCTTGCTACTAGATGTGTATGTGTGCGTATCAATGCTGCTATATTAAAAAAAAGGAGGTGTTATGTATTACCTGTTTTTTTCACTTACTCATTAAACCTAATTCTTTACTTGTTATCTCTCTTTAGGCCATGTAATATTATTTAAATTCACCAAAAGCTATGTAATTCATTTCTTATGCTTTTCTTTTTAGTTTTAAAAAACACATCAAGAATTATCCAGATTAGTTCACATAAATTGAAAGAAGAAACAGTTAACCCAATCTACAAAACTAGAAAGGGAATGGATGTGAGAAGAGAAGGTAAACGAATAAGCTAGTGATGAATAAGCGAGCACTTGATGTGTGATAATTGAAAATGTGACTAGGGTTATCATTAAGTTTCATTGTCATCCTTGCGGGAAGTAGATATGAAAAAGGTTTGGAACTAGACCAGGTATGAAACCCTACCCATAAGTCAAATCAATTTCATGAAATCCATCTAACACAAACTAAACCAGTCATTTTCCTCTCAATAACCGATTCAAAACCGAACTGGTTTGATCAAAAACTAAAGTGGACAAATGATGCAGAAATAGAAACAATCAAATAACTCAAATATCTAATAATATTCAAAAACGATAAATTAAACCAAAGACTCGAAGAACAATTTTCTTATAATCGAACTTAATCAAAAACTTATAATAAACGAAACTAAACCCTATTATTTATACTAAATACTAATAACCTAAAGATAATGATAAATTATATAAAAAAAGTAAAAGATAATAAAAAAAATAATTATTTAAATTTAAACTTATAGATGTTACTGCATCATACTTCCCGTCTATGAAAAAACCTCGTCCTCGAGTTTTGGCTCCGGATCAAAGCCTCTTGGGTTGAATGGAGCATTCGGTCTTCTCTTGCCTAATGTTATCATGATCCACATGAAAAAATTACTTGTACGGCTTAAGTCAGTAGGTCCTGGCTCTATTGAGTTATTCGGTCCCCATATCCTTGCTTCCTTCTCTTTATTTTTTAAACAGACTCATCCTCGAGTCTTATATCTATGGATTTCGGTGATCCATCCCCATCTTTTCCCATCCATAAGCGATTTGTAAAAAAAAAAATATCACAGAATAGTAATCAAGTTTTAAAAGTGTATCAATTTGGTCACTCATATATATTTTATCTAAATTGGACCACTATACTATCAAATCGAGTCATCATTAAAATTCCTTATGTCAATAATGTAATAGAGGAGAAGACGTGGTGGTTGAAATTTTCAATATATAAAATTATATTAAAAATTACAAAAAAAAACATGGTAAATATATTAAAAATACAAAATTAACTAAAATTCACGCCACCATTCTATCAGCATTGAAAGAAAAATATTTTCTATTTAAACAAAAAGAAAAACGTGCTAAAACATATTAAAACTTATAATTTGAATAAAACATTAAAACAGAGTGAACTAATTGAAACACTTTTTACAAAATGAGTTATCTAATTTAATAGTTTTAAACTTGATTATTATTTTATAAAGTTAACATTTTCTGAAATCCACAAGTCCATATTTTGGACAATAAAAATTGATCTTCCCTGACGTGTAGCATCTAAGTTATCCTTATTTTTTTCATCGTATTTTTAGGGGAAATTGTATATATTCATTTGTAAATTTTGTTAATTGTAAATTTACCCAAATCAAAACTAAAATTGCATATATCTCATTTTTTCATCTACTTAATTGTATACTAGAAGAGTGTCCGCGCAATGCGGCGGGACGATATATTACATCCGACACGTGTTTTAAATTTTTGTTATTCTTGTAGTAATTTTACAAAAGTCTATTACATTTTTCTAAGTTAAAATTTAAAAAAACAAATAAATGAGTTTTGAATGACGACTTCTACATTTACGCATTAACTTATTGTACCTCACAAAATACAGATCGGTTCTGCAAAAAAATTACATCAAAATGTTTAAAAATACACAGGTTGCAATTGTAGTCTCAAAAAGTTTTTAAACATGATAGATTAAAATATATAACTGAAATCATAAAACAAATTAAGATTTTTTGGTTTATGGGTTGATAATGTAAAATTTTATGTAAGTTACAGTAAGTGTAAGGTTATTATGTAACTAACTGTAATGGGTAATCTGTAAATAATGTTAAAAATACTATTTTACCCTCAAAAGTTGTTGTATCTTATGCATTGAGTAAAATAATTGTTTTTAATTTTATGATATCTTAAAATACCCCTCTCATATGTTTTATATATAGTATAGATTTACCCAACTTAAGATTAAAATTGCACATATTCCTCCTTTAATGAAAAAAAAAATCAAATTATCCATTTTGACTTATTATCAGATTTATATTATAGAATCAATATTTTACTCTGTTTTTTTTCTACATTTTTTTAATTTTCTAAATTTTATATCTATCCGTTTTTAATTAATTCTTTTTTTTATTTTTACAATTTTTTAATATGTTCTAATTTTAATTATGCTTCGCTCATGAGTTTTTAAATTTTCCAAAAATTTTAATCTTTCTTTGTGTTCTTACTAATTTTTTTACATACTTTTTATTATTTTTTCTATCTATTTTAGCCTATTCTTCCTTACTAGTAGTTTTTGAAGTAACAATCATAAAAATACAAGTTAGTATCATCAAAATAAAAAAAAAAAGAAATGCTATGGTTGTTTTGGGTTGTTTTTGTCCTAATTTTGTTTTAGTATTGTATTGGATTAAAAATTTATCATTTGTTTATTATTGTTACTCTAAAAGCTAGTGATAAAAAAAAAATAGACCAAATATAGATGAAAAGAAAACAAAAATGAAAAAAAATTAAGAAATTAAAAAAGTCGTTAGCAAAACCTTGATTAAAAGACAAAAAAAGTCAAAAAGAAAAACAAACTAGCTGATAAATTTGTAAATATGAAAATTTTAATATGTGTAAAGGGAGGATATATATGTAATTTTGAATTGTGTAGGGATATATTTAATTTTGGCTATAAATTGGGTAAATATACTATTAAAACTATTAAGAAAGAGAATATATATAATTTTAATTTTGAATTGGATAAATATGCAATTATATTGTTTTATAACGGGATACATACAATTATCATTTTTTTAATTCAACATTAGATAATTAGGACTTCAAATTCGTTGGAGTATTATCCGAATCACCATCTCCAATTTCACATTTTGATAAGTTCAAATAGTTACCCATCATCCCAATATTCTTAAAATTAATATCTCGACCCTTTTTCTCTTTAATGCGAGCTTTAAAAATTATTATAGATTCTAAATTTACCAATTAAAATTTCATTGTTTGGACTCCCTAAATTCGACTCTATCATCAACCAAACTCCGCTGACTCGAAGTAAATAAGGCATCTCTCAAGACCATCTTTTCATCCTTCAAATTTTCAAAAAACGTACCAAAAGAAACTGGTGAAATTTCATTTTCGTTGTGGACACTTCTTTGTCCTCTTGATTGGTAAATCCACTAATGGCTCATTACTCATCTTCATCGTGGTGCATCCCATCTTCATCAAACTTGGGTTCGTCTTTCGATACATCATTTGCATATGTTGATTCATAGGACCCAGGTGGGTGGTGGTCAAACGTTGGTGCTCGACTCGGTTTCTGCCTTAAGCATTCCCCGTTGCAACTCCAGATCGTGGACTAGTTGCCGAAGCTGTTTGATCTCTTGTTGCGTTTCAAGATCGCGGACCCATCTCTAGAGTCTCTTAATTAGTGATGTTGCAGATCACTAACGGTGATGTGTCATTGATGCCATTTGGTACGGTTTTACACCTTCCGCTGCAACGCGGGAGGATTAATACTAGTTAATACTAAATACTAACACTCTAAAGATAATGATAAACTATACAAAAAAGATTTTAAAGATAACTAAAAAATAAATATTCAAATTTAAACTCCTACATTAATAATTTTTCACTAAGAACTAATTTGCTTTATGCAAAATATATTTGTGCATCTTTATTCGAGATAAGAAACTCAATGATGTTTGATGGTGTTAAGGTGGAGATGAAGAGGTGCAGGCCACCGTTAATGGCGTAGAAAAGGGATTCTGTCTTGTCAGATTTTGTTTCGGTTCATTGTTTTTATGTTTGATAATGTTTGTATCTATACACCAATGTTGTTGTTATACTAATGTTTGATTCAATATCAGAGATCCAAATCATTTTCAACTCTGTTTTATTGATTATTTTAAAGAACTCTAACCCTAACAATTACATATGCAGTAGCATATTAACCACCTGACTCATGGTAGGTCTTGCCTCTTTATCTTCCTCGATGCATTGCAATGCAGTTTGAACCAGATTCTCCATCATCATTGGATCATATTCACCTCTAATTGAAGGATCTATGATCTCCTCAAGCCATGATTCTGTTCGAACCCGATCTCTCACCCAGTCGATCAACGACTCGCCATTTTCATCGCGTCTTTGTGCTGGACTCCTTCCTGTAATTATCTCCAGTATCACCACACCATAGCTAAACACATCAACTTTTGAGGTAATTGGAAGATTCAGCACCCACTCTGGAGCCATGTAACCGCGAGTCCCTCTCATCATGGAGAAGTTCCATTCACCTCTATCGCGATCTAACCATTTCGACAGACCAAAATCAGCCACCTTTGGGTTGTAATCAGCATCCAACAGTATGTTATGAGGTTTCACGTCGCAATGTAGAATCCATTCCAAACACTCTTCATGTAGATATGCTAGTCCTTTCGCAGTACCTGTTATAATGTTGAATCTTGTAGCCCAATCAAGTTTATCTATCCCCAGGTTATTCGCCAACGATCCGTTCTCCATGTATTCATAAACAACCAACCTGTGCTTTCCTTCAACGCAATAACCCCAGGTCTCTATCAGGTTCATGTGATTCATCCTCCCAATTGTGCTTATTTCAGCTTGAAATTCATCTTCCGCTTGCTTGTGATCACTGGTTTTAAGCTTCTTTATGGCTGCAATCCTGTTGTCTTTCAACGCTGCTTTGTACACAATCGAACCACCACCTCGCCCTATCTCTTCACTGAAATTACGTGATGCCTTCTTCAGCTCATTGTATGTGAATTTTCTAAACCCTGTTGAGGCTGGAACATACATTTGCTTGGTTGTCGACGAGTGTTTCCAGCTACAATACCAGAAAAATAGTATACAAATGATTTCAATAACCCCGATTGTGCACCCGACCACTATCATGTATCCAAATGACTTGGTATTATCAGTTTTCTCGTAAGATTTTATCAGTGGCCTTACCACGGGCAGCGGGCAGCTAAAGCTTGATTCGCTAGTGATTCTCTCGTCAAAAGACGATGCTAACCTTTTGGTAGTTTGATATACATGATACCGTCAACTCCCATTTGATACCCGTTATGCAAAGAAGACTTCAAGAAACAAAAATAATATCCCCCATCAGACTTCCATGCGAAATTAAACCCTCTGCACGTTTTCTCCTGTGAACATTCCTTCTTGCAGGCATCAAGACTAGTGTTGCGGTTGAAACGAATATCATAGCCGTAGAATTCTGAATACGGAAGCGCGATGAAATCACATTCATCTCCCTTGCACTGATGGAAATCGGGTTCACATCCGTGACTCCAGTCGCGAGAATTCACCATCTTGTACCCGTGTACGCAACTGCATTTCTTTCCGGAATCTTGAGAATAAGTACACAAACTATTTGGTCCACATGTGCCATCAATCCTACAAATATGATTAATCGCTTGCCATTGAACTTCCCATTTCAGTCCTCCCATGAGACTGTAAACTCTCACATTACCATCTGTGTCAAGCCGCATCATTCTTTGCGGGCCAGGCCCAAAATCAGCCGATACGAAACTGAAACCGTCTGTGGAGTTGAATCGACCATAAGAATCAAGGCTCGCTTTTCTACTATCTATATACTCAAATCTTCCAAGTGAGTATGTTCTTTCCCTCGGATCAGGCCAGTAAACTGAAGTGGTTTCTGGACTGTTATAAACAAGTCGAAGGATGCTATCGTTGTCGAAAAACAACTTATAGAAACCCGACGAGTAGTTACTCGAGCTTCTGGAGGAAACAAGTTGTGTGTTTCGAGTGAAGAGTTGATTCGGAAGAAGGGTATCGCTCGGATAATCAAAGCTTTGCCAAAGAGTATGTTCGTGTTCTTGAAGCACAAGATTACCTGTGTTATGCAGTTTCAATTGCATGGAGGAAGACTTTGACTCGGTCTGCGTTGACCAAGTTATGTATTGACCTGCATCTATCAGAACAAGATTTCCATCTTTCCACAAGGATAGCTTTGAGTACTTCCCATTTATTGGTTCGTCCCGGTTAGCCATCCAGACCACCGCGTGAGCCCCGGGTGTGGCTTTCGCCGTGAACCACACCGCGAACACATAAGCATTCTTTCCAACTTGATGAAAACCCGCTGTGAAAAGCCCGTTTGGTGAAACTAGAAGGTCGTGTTGGTTTTCAACGTGTAACGAAGAGCCTCGGGTTAAACTATGGCTTGGGGAAGAAGAAGATGACGATGATGATGATAATATTATAATTGTAAGAAGAAGAAGATGATGATGCTGAAATGTTGATGCAGCCATGGTTCTGAAGATGTGAACAAGTCGACTTTAGTTATATAACAATTATAATGCATAACTACTAGTTGACTTCCAAGTCTTCTGATACAACCGCTTTAGAAAAAGATAGCATAGAGAAAAAAAAAACCCAATTTATGGAGAAAACATTATATTCCTTTCTTGTAATAATATCTTCTTGAACAAGCAAATGTGACGTTGTGGGTAGATGGAATATTAATTTACGACTTTTTGACTTATGCGACAGTGGAAAATTGGAAATTCCCATCAATGTCAAGTACTGAGGCAATTTCCAATTCTTTTCCTCAAATGATTAAAACAAAATTAAAGAATGTTAAACTTATAAATTTTTACATAAGAAAACCTTGTTTTTTAAAAAAATATTATCATAATATTTACAAAAGCTCTATGCCTTGGCTTCTCCTGTCTAAGTTTCAACGAAATAAGATAAATACACCCACTTAAATCTACAAAACATCAACATAGAAGAATTAATTGTGTATTTTGATTTGAAAATAAGATACTTTACTATTATAGCAATAAAATTGAAAGGATGTAACCTGTAAAAGCTAAAGAAAGAGAGTATACCCAACTTATTTCAATCGTTTATTTTATTAGTGTGAAGAGGGTGAGACTTAGAATAATTTATAAGGTCATGAGTTTAAATCTTCTAAAACAACATTCTACATAAAATGTAAGATAAGATTGTGCACGTCGTATCGTGAAGCGATCCATCCCCACCTCGGGTCCTATGTAAAATCAGAGCACGTCTACTTTCTTATTTGTATGAACCAAATGGCTTCTAGCTTGTGTATAGTAGAAATATCCCTTTTAAATTATTAAGAGTTCTACTTAGATGGTGCATATTAACGTAGATTTAGGGTTAGATTTGAATGATTTTTTTAGTTTCATTTAGAAAAAGTTCATCTGTGTGGACATAGACTTTAGTAGCCAATAAGAAGTCAACATCTAGAGGGAATACATAATATTCACGTCATGATAAATATTCAAACCTCGACACCGACTCATAATTTTCTTTTCCAATAACTAGAATTCATAAATAATAATAATAATTTTGGTTTCTTCAAGTTTTGTTTATGTTTATAATAGAGACGTCTTTCGTTTTTAATTTTTGTTTGTGTGTAGTTTAACTTAAAAGACAAATCTTTATAACGTGATGATCCGTTAGTTCTTATTTAAATAATTTTTGGGCTTTAGCATATATTTTATTAAACTACTTGGTTTATAGTATTAATCTGAGGTTTGATTAAAGCATAATCTATTATATATATGCACATCTAATCTTATATATATATATATGATCGAAATCTTGAAAATTCAAGTAGTGCTATTGAAATCAATTAATTCATTTCACAACAACAACCACATACAATACATGGTCCATCGACAGTGCTACTTTTGTGTACATTCCCAGTCATAAAAAAATTGTTATTTATCAAAAGGTTATATGTTGTGCTATTTTGCTAATAAGAAGGCTTAGATCTTAATGGTGATAATCTGTTGGTAAAATTCGCTTTTATAGTAGGTTTTTAAAAATAAAAAAAAAAGATTTTTACAAAGCAGGTTTTTCTTCCCCTAAAACTTCACATATGTTACTTTTAAGCAAAATCTTTTCAACCTATAGGGACAACGCAAAGCGGTGGGAGAATGGAAAATTGCTCAAGTGGGCTAGGTACAACAAATGAATGATATCTCTCTTACAAAAATTTAAATAATTTAAAGATTGTTGATTAGAGTAACCGAAACTGAAAATAATTAGATAAACCTCTTAACTCATTATTCCATTGGTCGGTGAATACAGTGACACCAACCTGGGTTATTTTGGTATACTCTCCTTAGTCCACGACGCGAACATCTCTGATTTCCTCTTCTTCCTCATCGCCATCGCCATCTGAGTTGGATTTTGCGACCAAGAGCCCTCCAAAACAGATTAGTATCCTATATCTTCTATGTTCCCGATCTTTTTGAGTGATGATCGGGAGGTCTTGATCACATCACAGATCCACTACCCTAAAATTATCTGATCAATTGAAGACTCATGATTAAGGAATACAGTTTAACTAAATTGGCTACTGTTGAATTTGGCAACAGGAACCCTTATTTTATTCGGCTTCAAATCGAAGTTAGGGCTATGATTTAGATGATGAAAAGCAAAGAATCTGGTATTCAAATTGTATTTCAATAAAAGATGAAAAGCAAATGAAAAGACATTTCCAAACATTTTGTTTTGTGTTATTTTAATCGAGTTCACATATCCGCCTCCTAGCTGGGACTGCACCCCCAACCCCCTCAGGAGGAAACTCGTTATTGAGAAAACCCTCTGGCTCAACTCTGAGCATTTTGTTCAGAGCGAGACTTGAACCCATGACATCCCCTTGTTTACATGTCATAAGTACCTCACCTTTACCAGTTGGATTAAGGATTATTGGTACATTTCCAAACATTTATCTTGGAGTTCATTTACTTTCTGTCGTTTCATCGTACATAGATTTTCCATTTGGAGTTTTGATCTGATTTGTGGCTTCTCTGCCTCTGTACGTTCATTGTCAAATTGCCCAAAAAAATATCTTTTGAGTGAGTTAATTTAATCAAAATACATGATTAACATTGGTTGTATTACAAATTCTTCACAGGTCAATAGTAACAAGTGAGGAGGTTTATTAAAGTGGTTCTGGTGTTGACTGCTATTAATATGTTGATTAAAGGAGCTATATTTTTTCTTCTCATAGAGGATGGTTCATGGATGGCATATATATGATAACTAGATCTATCTAATTTATAAGTTTTTTCAATGATGGTTGTCGTAATTATAATTCTTAATCAATTTGAATTTCATTTGGATCAATGGCATCTGAATTGATAATGGTGTCAGGAATCGGTTTCAATGTGGTTGCTGAAGAAGCTTCCGTCTCCTAAATTGTAGTCGGGTCTTGCAGCAATCAAACCTCTCCACAAGTTTCTTTCGTTAATTTCTTTTTTTTTTTTGTGTTTTATACGGCTGATTAGTGGTTAGTTGATAGTATCTTATTAAATATTTATATTGAAAATCTATGGTATATGTATTTCTAATTGCAGCCTATATGGGATGTTATAATAAATTTCAAACCATAAGTTTTTATTTAGCTTGAGGATAGCCTTTTTGCTGGTCAATCTCTATACTTCTACTTTCTTTGTTCTTGAGTGTTTCTTTACTTTATGTCTATTGCGTGTTTCTTTGAAACGTTGCTTTTGGGTGTCTTACATTCTTACATCTGGGTGCCTCTTATGCATATATATTATGTATATTAGTTTTTAGCTTATATACTTATCATTGCATCTTCCGGTTCACTATGAATATTCTATTAGTTTTATACATTAATCTAATGGAATGTTTGACTATTTGTGAAATATAAATTGAAATGTTTGGCGAGTTAAGCACGTGTATAAATTGAAATGTTTAGCGAGTTAAGCCCATGTGTTTTTGTCATTGCAATGACTGCTATAGTTGTTACGCAAAACCGATTATTAATCAAAAGAAACAGAATTGTTTTTAATCAAACTAACTTGACCCATTAAATATTTTTGTTACACTAGGGTCATGATCAACAACATGAAAGTTAGTCAAACATGAAGAGTGGAGAAAGTGTAGCGGATAAAACTGAGACAACATAAGTGACGTCACAATGTTTAGTAGATGATATTATATATATGGGAAAATTACCAAAATGACCAATTGACCAACTCAAATTACGAAAATAATCATTGACCATTCAAAATACGAAAATAGACTTTTGACTGACCCTCGCCACCGGCGAGGAAAATTCATGAAACGTCGCCCACGTGGATTAAATATCCTTCGCCCACGTGTCCGTATCTCGCCCACATGTATATTGCGTATTTTTTAAAAAAATAGACGAGACCGAGGCGAGGGGCGAGAAAACCGAGGCGAGGGATGTGACATTCCCCTCGCCGGGTCAGATCTGACAAGGCTATTATGCACGATTATAGAGGCGAGGTATTGGTCAACGTCGGCGAGGGATGTGACACTCCCCTCGCCATGTTAGCGAGGGCCCATTTTTCGAGGCGAGGGCACATTAATGTGGTCGAGGAGTATTTAAATGAGAGGTGGGGGACCATGTGGTGATGTGGGACTCTGAAATTTTTTAAAAATATAAAAGTTTGTTTAGCAAATCTTACGAAAATTGTTTAAAAATTGTTTAGAAAATCTTTCAATTTTAGAAAATCATGGTGATGAAGCACGAGGTTAGTTTTTGTTTATTACTTTCTACTTTTATTTGTATTCTTTATTGCTTTTATTATATAGAAGTTGTTTATTATTTTAAGTAGGTTTTTATACATTCAATAGTATTACTATTAGATGTAATGTAAAAATTGTAAAACAGATTTATAATAAATTAAAATATAATCCTGATCAACTTGTTATGTTTAACAGCACATGTTTTGCAAATGATTACTATGTGAATACGTTAGTAATGATGCATCACTTATTCATTTGATATTAAAAACACAAGTTCATACCGAAAATCCGAAGAACGGTATTAACTTTTCAATTAATGGACAAAACCTCCAATTTGGGCGTAAAGAATTTTGTATTAGTATCGGGTTTAAATTTGGTGATATGACGCGTCAAATTATTTCTATGAGAACAAATTTTCTCAATACCGTTTTTCATAAAAATAGAATAATTAAACTTACGTTAGATGATTTAAGAGATGTTTTTGATAACAGGTTACACATGTTAGATGATGCAACCGTAATAAAAGTTTGTTTATTATTAATTGTTCAACAAGGTTTTATGGGATTAGAAGGAAAAAAAATTTTAAACAGTCAACTTCTGGATTTAGTTAATGATTTAGGGGCATGGAATGAATTTCCGTGGGGTATATATCTTTGGAATCATACTTACCCTCATATCTATAATGTTTTTTTATAAAATAAAAAAGAAAAACGAAAGAAAAAGCTAAGATACAACATTAAAGGATTTGTTTAGGCATTTAAGGTAATTTTTAATTATATTGATTATTTTTTTATTTTTTATTGAATTAAAGCATTTTATTTGTCATAGATTTGGATTTTTGAAGTGTTTCCGATAATGACAAATTATGGGAAACGACGTGGGTATGTGCCAAGAGCTATTGATTGGCCTCGTATGAGTTTAATAACGTGGGAACGAGCGTTATCTATTTAAACAATTCAAAAGGGGTAAGTTATTCATTTTTAATAAATTACAATAATATTATTTTATTATTTTAATAATAATTCTTTAAAAATTTTCAGGGGTCAGTATTTACATTTACAGTCAAATATTGTTTCAACACCGTTTGATCAGTCGCTACAATCATACCGAATAAGCTGTCTTTATTGGGGTAAAATTCCACCTGAGCTGGAAGAAATAATATTTGAACATGCTGACCCTGATGGAAATAACGTGTCACACGTTGATGCGTGTTTTGGAATGCAAAATATTTATTCAGAGCAGCCACAAAAGCAGAATAATACTCACTGTTGTGACCCGAAAAACATAAAGGAAATAGTTCACAGATTACTTGTAATTATTCATCATATCAATTATTATTACTTTTCATACATATATTATACAAAATATGTTGATTAAATGTTTATTTAAAGGATAATTATTTTAAAAAAGACAATCCAGGAACGTATACTCCGAATGATACGTTTGAAGAAAATTTAGAAGAAGTAAATATTTAATAAGATTTTATATTTATTAATAATCGATATATTCCTTATATTTAAACGTAACTTTTAAATTTTTTTGTGTTTTAGTTTAATACCAGTTAATTTGTAAATTATCCACCTCAAATGTTTGGATCTCCTTTTTCTACTGGGCCTAGTATGGAGAAGGAATTATCGTGTTTATATTATTTTTTAATAATTTTTGTTTTTTTGTAATTTATATTAAATAACACATTATTAATTATTTTTTATTTAGAAAGTACCGTCTCCTGTTTCTGGGACGCGTAGTAATGGGACGCGTAGTAAAGAAAAGGTATTACTTAAATATTTTGTCATATTTTCTTAAATATGAATTAATTCATTACTTGTTCTTATTACATAATATGTTTGTTTTTTTCTAACATATTGTTCCAATTGTGTTAAGAAAAGAAAAACGTGAAATTAAACCATCGGCTGTCGTTAGTTCATTGGCTTTTGTTTATAAAAAGAAAAAAATAAAAATACCGATCAAAGTAATGTCTTAGAATTATTCACTAGTGGTGATCATTTCACTACTTCTCTTACTGGGAATTAAGATCACATATCATTATTTTTAAAAGATTACTTCAAATTGGAAAGACAGATGGTTGGCTTGAATCAGATGTAAGCATTATTTTTAAAAACTTTTTTTTTGTTTTTTTAATTTGATTTAATTAATTTAATTAATATTTTGAGCAACATATATGGGCATAGGTGAACTATCTATTACGGTTTAGACCGAGAAATACTAGATGGTGTGTTTATCCTTCATGGTTTATACTTTTTTTATTAGGGATGAAAAAATTATCTTCATACGCAAACGGTTCTGAACCATTGTATCCACCTATTTGAGATGTTGATGAGGTAATTATTAAATTACCTTTTTAACTTTTTTATAATATCATTTTAACTGATTATTTTTTACAGTTATACATTCCAATGAACGTTGCGTTGGAACATTGGGTTTTGCTAAAAATAAATTTGCTATAACGGACTGTTATAGTATATAATAGGTAACACTATATTTCAATTATGAATTTAATCTTTATGTATTTAAAGATCATATATATATATATATATATATATATATATATATATATATATATATATATATATATATATATATATCAATAACTTTGTGACAGTATGGCTGGATCATAAAATACTCAAATTGATACAGTTTTAAAACAAATAGACCGTGTGCTTCCGGGATGGTTATGTTATCATGTTTATTTTGAAGATCGTAATATGACAATCTCCATACCAACATCCTTTGAACGAATTACACCACCTAACGTGCCACAACAAGCCCCTCAATCAGGAGACTGCAGTTTGGGTGTGTTACTACAACGTTTAATTACTGGAGATGAATTATGTCCTGTTGAAGATGTACGCGTGACTGCTCAAAAGTTCTGAGAAAAATTAGCAATTTTATTGTATCAAAATTTAACTAATAGATATAAAATTAAATAAGCTGTATGTATTTTGTATTGTAATAATTTGTATTATTAAGAAAAAATTTATTGATATATTTTTCCACTATAAATATAACAACAACACCATCACACCAACACCTTCTCATCACCATATTTTCACAAACACATATAATTTTTCTCTCTCAACAATATGATATTTTCTTTCTTCACAATTCCCTCTCCTAAACCTCTTTATGTTGTTAAACTTTAAATTTTTTTACCTACATCATAAAAATCAAAAAAGATTACGCACCATTGTTCTTGTTTTCTTTACCTACATTACAAAAATCATATAAGAAAACAAAAATAAATGTCGGTAATTATTTATTTAAGTATAAACGGATTTCAATCCGGTTTAGTTTTTCATTTATATACTACCCTCTTTAAACAAGCGGCATTTCAAAACTAGTAATTTTAATGTTTTGTAATGTTTAAAATTAATTTATATTTTTCATCTCGTGAAAATATATTTATCAAAATTAAATTATATTTTCCATGTCTCTTAGTTATACTAATTATAATTAACTAATGTTTTCCATGTATCGAAATTAAGTTTTTTTACGGGTGTTATTGAGATCAAGATGATTGCAAGTCAAGAAATATCAAGATAATAACATGTTGTGTAATTAGTTTGTATTGTAATAATTCTTGTATGATATTTTGATAACTTAATAAAAATTGAATGAAACAAAAACTATTTTATAAAATATGGTATTACATTGTACGCATTGCGTATAAATCATGAGCCATAAAACGCCTATACCTAAGACAAACATCTTGTAGATTTACTTCTTCCCACGTTATTGATCTGTTTTGAACCAATCTACGTAAAACATACAAATTACTACTTCTGAATCTCGACCAATGGGTCCACCATTGTAAGGCCAAACAGTTTCTTCAGACATTTATAATTCAAGAACTTCTTCTTGACCCGGTAATTCAAAGTACGATATACGTTGTAGAAACCATATAAATAAGACTCAAATTCAAAAATATTCGATATATGTCACGATAAATGCACGATGAATCAAAACAAGTATTTGGACGACATTCATATGGAAATTTTTTTTTAACTTGTAAGGTGTCCATAGAAATCTGAAAAAGATACCAGTTTTCATTGTTGTCGTATATTGGTATATATACCTACAAAAATCATATACAGTTACTTAATTTTAATTTTAAGAAGAAAATAAATTTTTATTTTTAGTGTATCAACCTCCCACAATGGAGGATATAACTCGTTCATGCCATTGTCATATTCGTTTACATCAACCGATCATTGAAATATTAGTTTCACAAACTCATACGGAAGCTCGTCCAACGATTCGGACCAGGTATTTCACCGGTTCTTCAAATCTCATTTATTCGCCAAGCTAAAAGTCTGTTTGTTCAAGCACGAACATGCTGTAAAAAATTATTATTATTATATTCTTATATGAACTTAAAAACATAATGTGTATGTGTTTTTAAAACTTACAATATACTGAATAAAACCGTTTCCACAATAACCTATAAGGCTCCCCCAAAATTCTCTATCAAGTATCGTAAGACCCATACAAGATACCCTACAGAAAGGTGCATCTCCGTTGGAGAAAAACTGGATAACATTCGAAGACCAGTTATAAAAACCAAAATGATGGTTCTCTATAGGAGTTGAATTGAAATCAACAATAACTAGTGGATTAGAACATGACCCGTTCCTTTGTCTTTCACTTATTCGGTTTTCCCTGTTTCTTCTGTGAGATGTCATTTTCTTTAAATTAATGATAATATAGAACTCACAATACCAACTTATATACTAGGTTTAAAGAATCTTATATCATATCAAAGATTAAAATTAAAATTTTAAAAAGTTATATTATGATTATTTTAAAAAATGAATTTAATATATTTAATGATTAAATAAACTTTCCCTCTATATGTCTCCATGTATAAATAGACACTTCATTTATACTTCATTCACCATCAAACTTATCTTCATTTCTCATTTCATATATCTATGGATGAACATTAATACTTTTCTCAACCCGTTCCTAAATCGTCGACTTGGATCATGAGTAAATGGAGGCGTCCAAAGAACCAATCCGAATCTTCAAATTCAGATGTTCAAAACCAGGGTGTACAAACTAATCTACCTACTGTACGGAGATGGGCCATTCCAGATGATGAATCAGAAACATGGTCAAAACATGTTATGGAATTTTATAATAAGGGGGATGCCGCTTTTTGTTATTCTGCTATCTAAACTTGACAAGAATTTTTGGGGTATTTTATTAGGTTACAGACGAAACGGTTACTTAAGCACAGTGGTAAATTTTTCTACACATTATTTAATAGAAATTTTTTTATACTTGTATTAATAATGTATTTTATACAGCATGTTGAAGGTTGGATTTTAAGAATGATGAATTGGAGACATAGAGAGCTATACAAAGATAGACTATCAAATATGCGTTAGACTATACTACCTCTACAATTTTTTGACTTGTTAACTGATTCGTGTAGCAAGCATGTTGTTTCATTTGCTGATGGAAAGTTCAACCCATATCTCTCTTTTTTAGATGTTGATTATGTATACTTTCCATTTTGTATTCAGAGTGAAGAATGGGTGTTTGTTCGTGTTAATTTGCGTACAATAAAATTGAAGATTTTTTTATGGTGAAGAAATAGGTGATGATAAATTTGGTCGATTGGTTCACCCGGCGTTGATGAAAGTGTCTATGTATTTCAGTGCTTTATTAGTAAATCTTCGTTTTGGAAAAAGACTGGGCAACCAGAAAAACCCTTTGGGATTGAAGTAAATAAAGATTATGTTACATCACCACAAGCCTTGAGGGGTAATGAAGGAGTTTATGTTTGTATGTTGATGAAACATTTCATTTCAGGAAAACGATAGATTGTAGTGAAAATTTTAGAGAGACCTGTAAATTGTATAGGCGCTTTATGGCTGATCAATTGCATTTCTGGCGCAACTTACCCCGTCCACGTTAAAATTTCTTTTATTAGTTTTTATAATTTTCTTATTTCATGTTTTGTCATTGTAATATAAAGTTCATTTAAGCTATTGAATGAATTTGTAGTATTAAAGTTGGTGCTATTTATAGCAGTGTTGCATTTATTCTTCAATTTAATAATAAGGTTAGTGAAATGTAAATATACGAGTAATAAGTTATAAATTTTTTTATAATTTAAAAATAAATAGTAGAATTAATACATTTTTTCCTGTAAACACATAGAATATTTTCATTATTTTTGTCAACACATTGCATGTATTCATTATTTCCTGTAAACACATAGCATGTATTTATTATTTCCTATCAACGCATAGCATGTCTTCATTATTTCCTGTCAACACATAGCATGTCTTCATTATTTCATGACAACACATAATATATCTTCTATCAATATTGAGCAGGCAACCCGTAATCAGATCTTGCCGATTGCATTGGGCCAAGCAAGATGTAAGTTGTAGTACACATCTTAGCCACTTCAATGTAGAAGTTCTTACTGTCTGTTTTAATACTTCTCGTCGCGTGATCAGTATTATGTAGATAAGAAAAATATGAACAAGACAGTACAACCATTTTGATCAGTATTATGTAGATAAGGTGATATTGGTGTTGTAATTTGTAGGAAGGTTTTGGAGGAGGACGTATGTGAAAGACGAATAGTATTTTTTATTAATGTTGAGTAATAAGTTTGGATTGATAGATAATGGTAGGATGAAGAAAAAATTTGTTGTTGTTGAATGAAGTTAGATAATGGTAGGATGAAGGAATGGTGGTGGGATAGATAATGTAGGATGAAATGTCTTGTTTGCATTACCCTATTTATAGGGGTAGAATGCAATTATAATTTAAATATAAATTTTTCATTCTAATAATATTCTCAATATAAAATGTTAATACAAACATGTTTTAATAAAAATCAAAACCATTTCAACATTAAGGTTCATTCAAATCAAAATCCCATATTTGTGATGGTTGGCTAGTTGCGTCAAAGACGTATTCACGAAAATCTTCTGGGTTGACATATGCTGTTGGTTGATATGGATTACTGCTTCCATCTGCCTTAGATTTTGATAAAACCGGTGATGGTAGTGGGGCTCTGCATTGGTCATGGTTATGACCTTGTGTACAACATCTGCTACATACAACTTCTTTTACTACCTCCCAGCGTGACGGTATGCGCTTATTTTCTCTCGATCTGCAACTTGTATTTTATTCATCAACGGTGGCTGCATAGGCATACAATTAGAAGGTATCTTCCACTCAGATTGTGCTGGTAAAGGATTTATTGACTCCTCATATGTAGCCTTGTATATATCTTTACTAAACCAGTTTAAAGCCCATTGACTACAATCTGTTATATTTAAAAACCTTGAAACAACAATCGCATGACCATAAGGTAAACCAGATAGTTCCCATTGTCTTCAACTACATGTTCTACTCCACAAATCAACCAAACCTTTTTGCCACCGTCAGCAACCTCAAATGTGTGATCATTGATTCCGGTCACTGTCCATGTCGCACTTTTTGTAATTATTCTTGGTATTTTATTTTTTGCCCATTTTGTAAGACTGTGCGGTAAATCACCTACAAGAAATAATATGTCAATATTTTTAACAAAAAACATAAAAGTTTATATGGTAGTTTTCTATAAAAATATTACCTGCAATCTGTCTACGATAAAAACACCATTTTTGTAGATATTCTCGAAAAAATTCAACAAGCCAATAATTGGTAGTTTTTTAGTATGTCGTGACAAAGCATGGATGGACTCAGAGCTATTAGATGTCATGATATTATAACAACTTCCTGAACAGTGTGCTCTTGTCCATTTTTCAAACCCAACATTGACTAAGTATTTTGAACGCGTGGAAATATAGCGATGAGTCTATAAAATCACTCCTCAAAATCAGAAACTCTATAAGCTTTACAGGTTTGCCACTACAATGAATCGTAATTTTTTCCTTTCATTGACTTTAAGCACAAATTTACCATCAAATGACGACAACATAACCCGTGATATGCATGTGGAAACACAGTTCTAATTGCCATATCAATTGAGGCAGCTCTATCAATATAATTGCAAAATTTGGATTATCACCAATACAATTTTTAAGGTTTGATAAAAACCATTTCGAAGACTCTCCGCTCTCTGTTTTACCAACACCGTATGCAACTGGTAAAATCTGATTGTTTGCATCCATACCTACTGCCAAAAACATGGTGCCTAAAAACTTTCCCTTTAAATGTGCCCCATTAATCACAATTAAAGGCCGTAATTTCACAAAACTTCGAATCTAAATAAGTAAATAATGTTAGTATTGTTAAAATATTATTAAAAAACATACTCAAAAAATTACATACCGCTGCACCGATCGCGACAAATAACATTTCAAAACGTCCTATTTCATCTACAGCAATATCAGTGACCGTACCCAGGTTTGCTTTCTTCAAGTTGTAATAGTAAATAGGAAGATGCGAAAACGATTCTTCTAGAGACCCTTTTAAAAGTTCGAGCGCGTAAGCCTTGCCACGCCAAGCTTGAGCGTATGATATGCTAACTTTGAATCTCTCTTTAATATTATTCATAATTTCTTTACCTCGGTAAATTCGACCGCTATCTTTTAATTGGTCTTTAATGATATGACTGATGCGTGTGAAAAGTATATATATTTTGATAAAGGTTTTTTGCACAGATTTTAGTTTTAATTGGTTATTACTAATACTAAACTACACACACAAAAGGCAAGTGTACCTGTCGTGTGGTAATATAGTGATGGTAAGAACCGAGTATCAATCCGTGGACACACCGAGCCTACTCAACAACCTTATGATAGACTACTGGATTAGATTTTTGTTTTGAGAAAATTAAAAATTGCATTAATGTAACTAAGATTTTTAGGGTTTAGAAACAATAATTAAAATAAAGTAACAATAAGATTGAAACTTTTGGATTTAAAACCAGGGAATAACGGCTATCATCCTAATTAGATTACACTTATGTAAGTATGATGAAATGGTAGTGTGATTAAAGATATTGATTAAAGTTATTATGTTAATGTTTATAAATGTGAGCTAGCTTGATTTCTCGTCTATCCACTCCGTAGTGACTAGGACCTCATTAGGATGAGACTTACTGAATAAATCAAAGCCACTAGTAATCTAAGTAAATCTCCTGTGACCTTTTGACATATGATTTTTGAAAAAATAACTTAATGTTAAAAGAGTGTTGATCAGGTTCCTTTCTAACATATCATTAATTTTAAAAAGCCATAACAATTACTGTAGATTTTTCAGACTAATAAAAGGGAACCCCGTAATGATCAGAAAATTAAGGTGATATGATTTCTAATAACCATTCTTGTTCATTAGCCATGGATTATTATGAAGACTGGTTTCCCGAATAAAAGTTAGTTCATATGTTTTTCAACCTTGTATGACATTCACAATTACAAATCATAAGTTTATAACTTTCCGTTCAAATATAGATGCTACCCATCAAAGTTTTCCCAAGATTGCCATAACAATAACATAATATAAATCACACCAACATAATATAAATCACACCATTAGTTCATCACAAATTACATAAGTTTCATCCAATTAGGATGATAATAAGAGTTTAGCTCATAATGAGCTTGCACATAACAACAAGTAACATAGAAGATTGATATGAAATCATCGGTGCACAATGGATGATGTTTAGACAATCCCGAGCTTCTTCCAAGTGTTGTATACACCTCCCGAGCCTCCAAATGATCTTTAAGTCTTGATTCCCAAGAGAACTCAGTAGAGTAACTCTCCCACTAAAAGCTTGCCCAAATGATGGACTTATGCCTCTATTTATAGGCTTTCTGGAGTGTTAAAGCACGGCCCTGTGATATTACAATACTTACGAAAGTTGGTCGGGTCGTACGTGCAAAAGGTGTCGGGCATGGCCTCGTGTTAAATGGGGCACGGCCCCGTGTTTGGGGTGGGGCACGACCCCGTGACAACTTTTGGGGGACAGTACTTTTTGTCCTGTCAGATGTCCAAATACGGGGGTGTGCCAATTTAAGCACGGGGGTGTGTTTCAGGCAAGTCATGGGGCGTGCTTAATGAGGCATGCCCCCATGCTTAATTCCACCAAAAACCAAATAAATCAAATAATAAATATGTATTTCGGGAAATATGCAAGTCAACATTATTTCATCCAAATGTAAACATTTTAAGCATATGTAGAATAATATCCTAGCAAACAACAGATTAGTTAGTAAAGATTATTATCGTGTAAAAATCCATACTTCTCACAAGATGCACTCACACTCGGCTAAATATATGGAGTGATAATCAGGATTAAGTATGACTAATACACTCAATTGCCTAGTATAAATACATGTGAAATCATATGCTTGTTAAGGGATCGAATCTCCACCTACTTAGATATTTACTTGCATAAATAGTTAGGTCTTTGATGGGTTGTAACTTGGCTCGGGCTCGGGTATGGAATATTGTAACGCCCGAAAATTTCAAAGAGAATAAGGTAGGCGAAGTTCTCACGTGAAAGGAAGTTCTCGCGCGAGAACCTTGAGTGAAAAGTTAAGAAGATAAGCTGGCGAAGTTCACGCCCAAAAAGGAGTTCTCGCGCGAGAAGTTTGGTGAAAAGTTGAGCTGGGTATAAATAACTGAGAACACCCAGCCAGACTCTAGTTTCACGTGAGAAGTACTGCTGCTAGAGAGAGAAAGCAGTTGTGTAGAGAGAGAAAGTGAAGAAACGAAGTGTTTAAGGTATGTAACTCGTATAGTAACTAGTGTTAGGAACTAAGAAACGATTATTGATGAATGTAACGCATGTTTATATAGTTTTTTCTTAGTAAAGACTTCGGGAAGGTAGTGGTTGTGCTAGAACTTCAAGTGGTGAGTTCTAGACCCCTCTTTTACGTGTTTTATCATGTTTTGGGGCTAATATACATACTTAAATGGATGTTTTGGTAAAGAATGATCATGATAACTATTATAGCATGATTAGGCATTAAAGGGACCAAAGGATGTGATAAATTGGGGAATAATTTATGTACAGCAGAAAAGTTATCGCGCGAGAGGCAAGTTCTCGCGCAAAATGTGATGTTGGCGGCTAACGACTACTTTTGAAAGTTCTCGCACGAATGATGAAGTTCTCACGCGAAAGAGAAGTTCTCACGCGAAAGAGAAGTTCTCGCGCGAATGCGGGTTGTCGCGTGAAAACTCCCGACTATTATGTGTTATGTTACCCCGTAAAGTGTGCGTTAATAATGACTTAATGATGAACTTAATTCTAATGAGTTAAAGTATGTAGATATTATATATAAATATATATATATATATATATATATTATATATATATATATATATATATATATATATATATATATATATATATATATATATATATCATGATAGTTAAAGGCTAAAGCACGATGTTAATTCACATGTGAAATACGAAGGAATAGTTACCCCGTTACCCTGTATAGCACAGCTGTGAAAACGTTAAAGCGCTAAAGAAGTCTTGCAAGCACTTGATAGGAGCTACATTATGGTGTGCTCAACTGACAGGAATTATGCTTCGTGCATTCTCACCGGATAGGAGCTACACTTTAGTGTGCTCAACTAATAGGAGATATGCCTCACGCATTCTCAGGATAGAAGCTACAACTTGGTGTGCTCAAATTGATAGGAGACATGCTTCGTGCATTCTCACCCTATAGGAACTAAGATTCGTGCTGAGTTCAATTGATAACGTAAAGTGTATGGTAAAGTAAAGTATGGGTAACGTAACGTAAAGTGTATGGTAAAGTAATATAAAGTAAAGTAAAGTAAAGTGATGTATGGGTAATGTAATGGGAAAGGAAAAGTTAAAGTGTAATTATCGAATGAGTTCGGTAAGTTGAGGTGTACAGTTAATGATTTATGAAATATTGGAGATATAAAGTGTTTGATTATGATAAAGTTTTGTTTTAGCAAACCTAGAGCTCACTCAGCATCACTGACTTTTGTATGCATATTAGATTCACAGGTATGCTATACATTTTTAGGGTGAGCTTGGCATGGATGGGAGAGAGCTGCTTGGCACATGATAGTGAGTGGCATCCTGGCATAGAACTTTAGATAGAAAGCTAAAGTGTCTTTTGATGTAAATGCTTAAACAATAGAACTTTTTGTACGTTCTGCAGTGTATATTAATAAAATTTGATGTTTGAGAATTGTATTTCTGATGTCCAATCCAACCGTGAGGTTTCCCCGGATTGGGCCCTTACAAGTTGGTATCAGAGCCATAGTTTTGAGAGATTTAGACACTCCGATGTCTAGACTTGAACTGATAATGGGATCGACTAAGGGATGCCAGTGCCGGTAGCTCAATACCAGGAAAGGTTATGACTGATAAGGGTTCCTTGAGGTTATAGTGCTTGTAGTGAGATTGAGAGCTGATGTGACTCAGGATAGAAAACGTTTAGGACATGAAAAGTAAAGTAGGTAGCTAATTACAACTGACCACTGTCATTAGGAACTTACATTACTTGAAGTGATTTGAACCATTACCTGGAAAGATAATGTTAGCTTTTCGTATCTTATAGCAAGCTATGGCTGGAAGAAAAGCTACTCAAGGAGGGCTCGTGGTGATAGGGGTAGACTACCAGTCACAAGAAACCAGGGGCAGACGACTGAGGAGGTGCATGTGGACTCTGTTCACACTGCTAGCGAGGAAAACTCTCATCATTCTTAAGAGAGGATTACCTTGGAGCCTATTGTTAAGGAGGCTATCGCCGAAGAGGTCCACAAGATCCTTCAGGACATCATGCCTTCGATCATGACTGAGGCCATAAAGGAGGTAACCAAGGAGTGGACGTTAGAGGCAAAGGACAAAGCTAGCAAGAAAGACAGTGATGGTGCCGAGGAAGGCTCGGGGAACGATGAGGGGGATGAAACTAATGGGGATTTAGCTAAAGGGTGTTCGTATCGTATCTTCAAGGGGTGCAATCCTCCATCCCTAGATGGAAAGGGTGGTGTTGTTCCCAGTCTCTAGTGGGTGCCTGAGATGGAGGCGGTGATTGAGATCAGTGAGTGTAGAGCTGACCAGGCCGTGAAGTTTGCAGCTCACTCATTTGTTGATAAAGCTATTCATTGGTGGAACACCATCAAGCAAACTAAAGACCCTCGCGAGTTCAGGAACTTGAAGTGGGGTGACCTGAAAGATTTGGTGATGAGAAAGTTCTACCCTTAGAATGAGATCGACAGGGTGGAAAGGGAATTTTTGGGTTTTAAGGCTGGAAGTATGACCCATAGACAGTACACGTCTCGCTCCAAGGAGATGGCCAGGTTGGTGCCTCACCTGGTGAGTACGGAGGAAAGGAGGATGAAGTGTTATATACAGGGTTTGCCTTCAAAGGTTAGGACGTATGTGAAGGAAAGCGGGCTGAAGACCTTCGAGTCTTTGGTGGAGTTGAGGGGGATAGTGTATGATGATGTGGTGGCTGATGAGCCTGTCAAGAAGGCGAAGAAGAAAAGTTGTTCAGGGAAGGTGAAGTGGGAGAGAATTGAGAGGTCTGTTGTTCAGGCCAAAAAGATAAAGGTGGAATCGTCCGGTGATTGCCGGAAATATAGGAGGAAGCACATTGGTGAATGTAGGCTTGGTTCGAGTTTGTGTTAGCGATGTGGGAAGACAGGGCATTTATCTAAGGATTGCCCTAGCATGGGAAAGTGCTACAACTGTGGCAAGTTAGGGCACTACAGCCGAGATTGTAAAGAGGCGCGAATGGTTGACTCAGCCAAGGGAAGGGAGGCTGAGAAGGAAAAGAAAGCTGTAGACAAACCAAGAGCCAAGGCTAGGGCTTTCACGATGACCAGAAAGGAGGCCAGAGCAGAACCTAATGTTGTGTCAGGTATGTTTCTGGTTAACAACATACTTGCTTCTGTTCTTTTTTATTCTGGTACAAGTAAGAGTTTTATAGCTGCCACCTTCTGTGATGTGATGAATGCTAAGGCCAAGGAAATAGAACATGCGTTTGAGGTAGAAACTACCATTGGAAAGACTACTAAGATAACTGAGGCCTTAGAGGATTGTAGCATAGAATTAGAAGGTTATAGATTCCCCGCTAGGTTGTTTGTTATGACCCTAGGAAGATTAGACATTATGTTGGGTATGGATTGGTTAGCCGCCTACGAGGCTAACATAGTTTGTCAGAGGAAGATGATTCAGATGAAAGTGCCTGACGGTAGCGTAGTCACAATTTACGGCGACATAATATGCGAAGTTCCGAAGATGATTTCTATGATAAAGGCAAAGAAGTTTATGAGACGAGGGTGTGGAGCGTTCTTGGTATGCGTTAAAGATGCTAAAGCTAAAACTGTAAAGTTGATAGATGTGCTCGTGGTGTGTGCCTTCCCGGATGTGTTCCCTAATGACTTGACAGAGGTACCACCCGATCGGGAGATAGAGTTTCAGATTGATCTGGTGCCAGGAGCTCAACCCGTTGCTAAAGTGTCGTATCGTTTGGCTCTGTCAGAGTTGAAGGAGCTGCTTGCCCAACTACAAGACCTTCTTGATAAAGGATTTATCAGACTGAGCATTTCTCCTTGGGGTGCTCCGGCTATTCATGAAGAAGAAGGATGGAAACATGCGAATGTGTATTGACTATAGAGAGCTGAATATGCTAACAGTGAAAAATTGATACCCGTTACCTTAGATAGACGATCTATTCGACCAGTTGCAAGGTGCGAGTTGGTTCTCGAGGATTGATCTTCGGTCGGGTTATCACCAGTTAAAGGTTAAGGAATAGGATATCCCAAAGACTGCGTTTTGGATGCAATATGGGCATTATGAATTTCCCATGATGTCGTTTGGTCTAACCAATGCTCCTGTAGCATTCATGGACCTGATGAATAGGGTTTGTCAACCAATGCTTGACAAATCAGTGATAGTGTTCATAGACGATATCCTGATCTACTCAAAGAATGAGGGAGACCACGCCTGTCACATCCGTGAGGTGCTGGAAACTCTAATAAGGGAGAAGTTGTATGCAAAATTCTCCAAATGTACATTTTGGTTACACGAGGTGTAGTTTCTGCGTCATGTGATTAACCAAGAGGGAATCATGGTTGATCCTGCTAAGGTGGAGGCGGTGATGAAGTGGAATCCGCCTAAAACGCCATCTGAAATCCGAAGCTTCCTCGGATTGGTGGGTTATTACCGGAGATTCATCCAGGATTTTTCCAAAATTGTCTCACCGTTAACCAAGTTGACGAGGAAGGATGTAAAGTTCGAATGGGGCGACAGTCAAGAGAATGCGTTCATGGAACTAAAGAAAAGATTGACACGAGCTCTGGTGTTAACGTTACCGAAAGGGAACGAGGACTTGGTCGTCTATTCCGACGCTTCTTATCAAGGGTTAGGGTGCGTACTAATGCAGCGAGGCAAAGTCATAGCATACGCATCTCGATAGTTAAAGATTCATGAAGTGAACTACCCTACCCACGATCTGGAGCTGGCTGCTGTGGTATTCGCGTTGAAAATATGGAGACACTACTTATATGGTGTCAAATGTACGATTTTCACGGACCACAAAAGCTTAAATTATTTCTCTGAGCAGAAGGATCTCAATATGAGACAGAGACGATAGTTGGAGCTCATAAAGGACTACGACTGTGAGATTCATTACCACCCGGGTAAAGCTAATGTAGTAGCCGATGCTCTAAGCCGGAAGGAGCACCGGGAACCAATCTGGGTGAGATCTTACCAGTTGATCATGACTCCTGATGTGATAAAGCAAGTGGGTGAAGCTTAGAAAGAGGCTCTAAAGCCCGAGCACATTAATGAAGAAAGGATGAAAGGGCAGATCGTGAGCCTGGAAGAAAACGCCAATGGTGTCAAACTAGGTTTGGGCACATGTGGATTCCTAAACATGGAGGTCTGCGAGAGAAAGTGTTGGATGAAGCTCATAAGACTCGCTACTCCATTCACCCAGGAACCAACAAGATGTACCATGACCTAAAGAAGAATTATTGGTGGCCAGGAATGAAGGCCGACGTGGCAAGGTATGTAGAAAGGTGCTTGACCTGTCTCCAAGTTAAGGCTGAGCATCAGAAGCCATACGGGAAAATCCAACCCTTGGAAATTCCGAATGGAAGTGGGAGCACATTACTATGGATTTAATAACGAAGCTACCATGCACAACTAAAGGTTATGATGTCATATGGGTCATAGTAGACAAACTGACAAAAAGTGCTCACTTTCTACCCATCCGAGAGACGTATAACTCGGAACGGCTAGCCAAATTGTTCAACAATGAGATAGTTACCCGTCATGGTGTGTCGGTGTCGATTGTCTCCAACAGAGATACGCGGTTTACATCCAAATTTTGAAAGAAGTTCAATGATATGATGGGAACTAGATTGCACATCAGTACAGCATACCACCCACAGAAGGATGGCCAATCCGAAAGGACTATCCAGACCTTGGAGGACATGCTTCAAGCATGTATCATAGACTTTGGCGAGAGCTGGGATAGTCATCTACCTTTGGCAGAGTTCTCATACAATAACAGCTACAATGCCTGCATTGGTATGCCCCCGTATGAGATATTGTATGGCCAAAAGTGTAGGACCCCGGTTTGTTGGGGGGAGATCGGTCAGAAGGAGTTGGGGAGTATCGAAGTCATCGAGACGACCAATGAGAAGTTGGGCACGATCAAAGCCTACATGAAAGCTGCTAAAGATAGGCAAAAATCCTATGCCGACAAACATCGAAGGCCGATCGAGTTCAATGTTAGTGACAGAATGATGCTAAAGGTGTCACCTTGGAGAGGAATCATTCGATTTAGGAAGAGGGGGAAGTTAAGTCCTCGAATTATTGGGCCTTTTAAGATCATAGCCCGTGTGGGGGAAGTGGCGTATAAGCTGGAACTACCAGATGCGTTGAGTGGAATTCATTCTACCTTCCACGTGTCACATCTGCATAAGTGTTTAGCAGATGAAGACGCTCATGTTCCCCTGGAAGACGTGGAGATAGACGAAAGGCTGAACTACGTGGAACAGCCCATAGCAATAATAGACAGAAAGGAGAAACGACTGAGGAATAAATTAGTTCCACTTGTTCGAGTGTAGTGGAAGCATAGAAAGGGGTCGGAATCCACGTGGCAATCCTAAGATGAGATGAGACAGCACTATCCTCAGTTGTTTGATGAATGATAGGTTTCGGGGACGAAACCCAAATATGGGGGGTGGACTTGTAACGCCCAAAAATTTCGAAGAGAATAAGGCAGGCAAAGTTCTCGCGCGAAAAAAAGTTCTCGCGCGAGAACCTTGAGCAAAAACTTGAGAAGATAAGCTGGCAAAGTTCTCGCACGAAAAGAAGTTCTCGCGCGAGAAGTCTGGCGAAAAGTTGAGCTGGGTATAAATAGTTGAGAGCACCCACCCAGACTCTAGTTTCAAGCAAGAAGTATTGCTGCTAGAGAGAGAAAGTGGTTGCGTAGAGAGAGAAAGTGAAGAAACGAAGTGTTTAAGGTATGTAACTCGTGTTATGTACTAAGAAATTGTTATTGATGAATGTAACGCATGTTTATGTAGTTTTTGCTCGGTAAAGACTAAGGGAAGGTAGTGGTTGTGCTAGAACTTCAAGTGTTTAGTTCTAGACCCCTCTTTTACGTGTTTTATCATGTTTTGGGGCTAATATGCATACCTAAATGGATGTTTTGGTAAAGAATGATGATGATAACTGTTATATCATCATTTGGGTGCTAAAGGGACTAAAGGAGCGATAACTTGGGGCACAAGTTGTGTACAGTAGAAAAGTTATCGCGTGAGAGGCAAGTTCTCGCACGAAATGTGATGTTGGTGGCTAACGGCTACTTTTTGAAAGTTCTCGCCCGAATGATGATGTTCTCGCGCGAATGCGGGTTGTCGCGCGAAAACTCCCGACTATTATGTGTTATGTTACCCCGTAAAGTGTGCGTTAATAATGACTTAATGATGAACTTAATGCTAATAAGTTAAAGTATGTAGATATTATATATATATATATATATATATATATATATATATATATATATATATATATATCATGATAGTTAAAGGCTAAAGCACGATGATAATTCACATGTGAAACACGAAAGAATAGTTACCCCGTTACCCTGTATAGCACAGCTGTGAAAACGTTAAAGCACTAAAGAAGTCTTGCAAGCGCTTGATAGGAGATACAATATGGTGTGCTTAACTGATAGGAGTTATGATTCGTGCATTCTCACCCGATAGGAGCTACACTTTAGTGTGCTCAACTGATAAGAGATATGCCTCGCGCATTCTCAGGATAGGAGCTACACCTTGGTGTGCTCAAATTGATAGGAGACATGCTTCGTGCATTCTCACTCGATAGGAACTAAGCTTTGTGTTGAGTTCAAATGATAATGTAAAGTGTATAGTAAAGTAAAGTATGGGTAACGTAACGTAAAGTGTATGGTAAAGTAATATAAAGTAAAGTAAAGTAAAGTGATGTATGGATAATGTAATGGGAAAGTGAATGGGAAAGGAAAAGTTAAAGTGTAATTATCGGATGAGTTCGGTAAGTTGAGGTGTACAGTTAATGTTTTATGAAATTTTGGAGATGATAAAGTGCTTGATTATGATAAAGTTTTGTTTTAGCAAACCTAGAGCTCACTCAGTGTCTCTGACTTTTGTATGCATATTAGATTGAAAGGTATGATATACATTTTTGGGGTGAGCTCGGCAGGGATGGGAGAGAGCTACCTGGCACATGATAGTGATTGGCATCCTGGCATAGAACTTTAGATAGAAAGCTAAAGTGATCTTTTGATGTAAATGCTTAAACGATAGAAATTTTTATACGTTTCACTGCGTATATTAATGAAATTCGTTGTTTGAGAACTTGTGTTTCTGATGTTCAATCCAACTGTGAGGTTTCCCCGGATTGGGGCCTTACAAATACTTGGAAAAAGTGGCTAAATGCTAAAGACGATGGTCTTGGCTTATTTTTCTAACATAAACTACAAGGAAAACAGTAAAAGGCTCCCTCTACAATACTTCAAGCTAGAAGGGATATGCTAACTTAAGGACTCGGTTAAGGTCAGATTGTCAAGACCGTACTTTGCTTTCGAAAACCTTACTTCGTCTTTCACCCGAAGATACACAAAACTTTCCTTTCGTAAGGATTCGTTCGGCTTGAAGCTTAATAGCACCCAATCGGATTAGTTCCATGTATTCATATTGGGACTCGGTTTGGTTCTTTTTTCATTTTCCATTGTGGGACCAGTTTCCAAAATTCAGGCATCTTTCATATCTTTTTGCCTGCCTCTTTATAGCGCTTTTTGAAATTCCACAAAATGGCAGAATATGTTCCTTTTTTCGCCATTTCCTTCTTGCGTAGAACGTGAGGTTGAAAATTTGTTCGTGAATTTCCGGGGGAAGTCCCGGTTTTGCGTGGTGAAGGCAACAAAGTAAATTAAAATCAAAAGAATGCATTCCAGTTCTTTTAGGTCTGCCGGTAAAAGGCAAAAAATTTCTTTTCTTTTCTTTTCCTTTTTTTTAATATAAGCCAAAAACGTGTCTTTAACGAAAAATGGGTTTTGTTGAAGACTTTTTGGTTAAGTGACTTGTGGTTCGGGTGATCAAGAAATAAAAACTTTTAAGCTCAACAGGACTAACTAGGGTTGATGTTCAGGTAATGAAAGTTAAAGGAAAAATGGTTGGGGCTTGAATGGTTAAGGTTTCCTAATGACTAACTCATTTTTATGCAATAAATACTAATTAAGGTCTTGAAATGTATACCCAAAGCAAGTTCTAATCACACATATCATAAGGCACCCTCAATTAAATCCAGAATGAAAGTAGAATTGCATGAATGCAAAAGTTATTTTTGGCTCAAAAATAAACTCATACGGATGGAATTGGGTAAAAATGTTTCCATTTTACATGTAAAATTTTTACTAAATCATTGCCTTTAAGGATATCACAACAAAAACATTTTTCAACTTTATTTGGATGTCATCTATTTACTTATTTATTTCCCGAAAACATATATTTATAATTTAGTTTATCAAAAACTGTTTAATTTTTTGGTTTCTTGTCACAAAAATTAATGGTAAAGTGATTTTTTTAAAAATTTTCAATTTGGAACTTTTTAGGAAAGTGTTAAATGTGTAAATTATCCCATCCCCATACTTAAAATGCACATTGTCCCTAATGTGATTAATAAATTAAAACAGAGGAAGGTGATGAAATAACTTCCCTAAAAATAATGAATTTGACACTTGTGCTTGGAACCCTTAGTCGCTTTAAATTGTGAGAATCCTCGGTATCAGCTGAAATATCATCAATTTATTGAAAATATTAAAACCCTAAACACACAAAATAAAATAAAATGACATAAATTAAAAGATAGATTGGCACGAAACAGTTGTGCCCGAGCCCCGAAAGTGATACTGTTTTCAAGGGCTTTGTGGCGGGATATCCCCCTACTCATGATACATCCGGTTCCTGATGTACGTTACATCGTTGCTCAAGTCATCCACTCGGGAATGCAGATTTTCGACTCGGTTGAATGCTTGTTGTGCGTATTCAAATGATTGCCTTGTATGGTTGCTGGTGGTTTGGATTGCTTTATAAAGTTCTATCATACTCGGGAATTCACCAGCTTATGAAGTGGAAGCCCCGACTTCTTCATGATGTGTCGGCATATCGAGGTCCATGATGATTTCTTCGGGATCAGCCGGATCCAAGATTTGTCCCTTTCTGTCCATAAACCTCGGTTGTCCATTTGGTAGGTTTGTTATCATGTACATACTCATGCAAATGCTCAAGTCCAACAGTCCTGGCATCACTCCTTTAGTTCCATCCATGTTACACCCATAGCTCTTGTATAGGTTTAGAATCCAGCTTCCTCTAAACATGGGTGTTGGAGCACCCGCAGTTGTATTTCTAGCAAACAGATTACAAAACAAATAGCCAACATTGCATGGAAAATGATTCACCATACAATATAAAATGAATAAGTCTCTCAAACTAACAACTCCCTCGCTTTGACCATGAGCTGTTATCGAATGGCTAAGTAACCGATGTATGTAACGCAGCAGCGGGTCTCGAATCTGACTGCTTTTGGTTTTACTCGAGTTGAACACCCCTATTTCAATTCTCTCCCAAAATGCTTTTCTCATGGCACCACTTTCCACGTCTTTACTTTCCTCGTCTAGAAAGGTATGGTATGCTGGCATTCCTGATATTGCTTCCTCCTCCATTTCTTGTTCTGTATAGATACCTAGAAGACACCGAACAATGCGATGGATGTCTTTCGCCAACATCCCCCAAGTCTGAATGAAACTGCTTGATCATCCCACGAGTCAGAGCCTTTCATGCTAAATCTAAAAGATGCCAAAAATTCAAGAGTTAGTTCATAAACAGAAGGTTTGTTTTGTGAAAACAGTCGTTTCCACTGAACACTCAATAAATTATTATATCTTTTGAACTGTCCGACGGCCACCAAGGTTTCTTCATCTACTTGTAGATTTGATTTTTCAGCCCTTTGTAACAGTCTTTGCAGCCTGGCACGACACCATCTTTTGCGGCTTCCTCCGAATTGTAAATAGGGATGATTCATGATCCTGAAATTTTAAACAAATAAGTTAAACTATACAAAACAAATTTCTAGAATAGTTTTATTACATTAGTGACAATCTTGGGTTTCATGAAACCTAACACCATATTTGTTCAACTCATGTTTAAAAACAGTTAAAAGTTTGACATTCAAGAAAAACTGTTGAACATGGGGGTACATCTAGTGAAACAGGGGGGTGTGGTTAACAGTTTGAGGTATGAAATTTTAACTCGAGCACACGTGGTTTTGTTTGTAAACCTTTGATTAAGCATTGGTTTAACGTTTTCTTGCTTAGAAACCAAAGATTACACATGTATCATTTTAATCACTTGTTAATAATTCAAGGTACTCAAAATATATATACTGCTTAACACCACTTGTTGACAATTAAACTCTTGTAACTTGAATGTGCTTAACAATGATTAAACCACGAATTATGAAGATAGCCATGTTAACAATGAAAGGAAAAACATAAACAAACTAACTAACTACAAAGATAAACATGAACAAGAAGGCTTAAAGTATTCGTCATTCCATAGAACTTTTAGTTACAAGGTTTTACATATAATGGCTAGGATTTCGGTTGTTTAGAGACCTAATCACCTAACTACATGTAAATCACCATCATTATAACTAGGAATTAGTACTACTAACCTCTTGGACAATCAATCTTGAAAGGAAATGGAAGAATGCTTGAAAACAAGAAAGAAAATGGAAAAGGTGGTGAAAATTAAAGTGGATACGGGTCTTTGCAGGCATGAGATTGATTTTTATCATGGAGAATTGATGGGGAACAAGACAAATGGCTGAAACAATTCAGAAGTTGTCATTCATTGTCGGTCATGTGGGTGTGCCTCCCTAGGCACAGGGGCGTGCCTCCCCTTTATTGCCAGATTTCAGTTTTTTGTTGTTTCGTTTTTCTGCGTTACGCGTTACGCAATTTACCCGGTTAAGTTTTATCACTCCCAAATCACTAGAAAAGTTAGGAAAATAGTCCTAGAGTTAATTTAAAACAATCCAAATGACAATTACATTTCCTAAGGTCCTACGGTTACATGATACATTAAAAACCGAGAGTCTAAATCTGCAAAACTAGACTCCTTAACGCACATCAGCGCACATAACACATAGCGAAATATTTTTAAAAGAAGCCTCCACACATTTTGTGTGGAAGGTTCGGGATGGGATAGTGTGAAGTGCGGTAACTTAATTCTACAAGCTGACGGTTGACGGAAACGAGTTCCTCGCCAATTTCTTAAACTTTTTGGATGAGTTAAGCTAGGCGTTGGGATGTGATGAGGTTAATATCAGTCAATTGCTTGATTGGTTCATGTAACTTTAAGAAGTATTCTTGCGTCATTCGCTCTCGCGTTTCAGAATGCGGTTTCTTCGCAGCATTCCAGCTTGAACTTCCATGACTTGATTCTTTCATTTTTTGACATTTTTAAGTAGGAATGGATGTGATAAAAGCTTGGAACAAGTGTCGTATTTACCTACAGGTCGGGAAAGTTGATCACGGGGGCGTGCTTGGCCAGACACGACCTCGTGTTTGTCCGAATTCGTCTTAAATTCGACCTGCAACGTTCTAAAGTGATCAGCGGAGATCATGGAAAAACAATTTCATAGGCACGGGGGCGTGCTTCATGGGGCACGACCCCGTGATTGTGCTTGTGAGGTCCTAGAAAAAAATTAAAAATCAAAGAAAAACCTATATGCAGGTGTCACGTCTAAGTTTTGGGTCTTCGGTGCGACCCTTCTCCACACTTAGTCTTCGTCAGGGCGGATGTGTAATTTCTTCTAGAAAATCTTGGTTGGTCCATCGGTATACGGTTTCAAACGATGACCATTTACCTTGAAACTTAAGCTATCGTGGTCGTTTATTTCGATGGCACCATTTGGAAAAATGTTTTTAATCGTATAAGGTCCGGACCAACATGACTTAAGCTTTTCGGGAAACAGACGTAAATGAGAGTTATACAAAAAGACACGTTCTCCCACATGAAATCGTTTAGTGTTCTTTAAGCGAGAGTCATGGAATTTCCTTTTCTTTACTTGTAAACCATAGCATTTTCGTATGCTTGTTCTCTCAATGTTTTGGTCTAAGTTTGCTGCTTTAAGTGCCTAATAGGCTTAGTGTTACAGTTCCACAGGTAGATGACACGACTTCCTATAAACTAATTTGAATGGTGTGATGCCAATGGGAGTCTTATAGGCTGTCCTAAAAGCCCATAATGCATCATCTAGCATGGTAGACCTATCCTTGTGATTTTGACCTACGGTTTTCTCGAGGATTCATTTGATGCCTCAGTTAGTGACTTCAGCTTGCCCATTCGCTTGTTGATGATAAGCAGTCGTAAAGCGATGGTGCACTCCTTAACGAGCCATTGCTCTTTTGAGCTGGTTGTTACAGAAATGCGTTCCTCGGTCACTAATTAAAGCCTTGGGGGCACCAAAATGAGAGAATAGTTTCTTAAGGAATCTGACAATGTTTCTTCCATCATTGGTAGGTAGGGCTTGAGCTTTGGCTCATTTTGAGACATAATCAACTGCTACCAAGATGTAATGATTGCTAAAGGACACCGAGAATGGCCCCATGAAATCAATACCCCGTATATCAAATACCTCGCATACTTGAATGGGTCTCTAAGGCATCTCATCCCGTGTTGAGATATTGGTTGCTCTTTAACATGCATTACAGGTGCGTACCATGTTGTGAGCATCCTTAAAGATCGTGGGCCAGTAAAATCCAGAGTCAAAGACTTTCTTGGCTGTTAGTGTTGCTCCATGGTGTCCTCATGTGGGTCCTTTATGATAGTGCCTTAGATACGGATCTTACAATAGTAATGCTTAATGTCAGCAAAGAATTTCTTCTTTTACTGATAAGTCATTCCTTTGAGAGGATTCAGCTTGCCAAGTAATTCGCAAAATAGGCAAACCAAGGATGTTTATCGATTGAGGATTGGACGCGCATAAGGAATTCATGAGGAAAACTATCGTTTATTTTGGATTCCTCAATTTGTGAATGTCTTGAATCTTCAAGACGCGAGAGATGATCTACCACCAGATTTTCTGCTCCTTTCTTATCGTGAATTTCAATGTCGAATTCTTGAAGTAGAAGTATCCAATGAATCAGTCTTGGCTTTGCATCTTGTTTATTAAATAGATAACGAAGGGCTGCATGATCATTGTAAACGATTGTTTTTGAAAGGATTAGATACGAGCAGAATTTATCAAATGCGAAAACTACGGCAAGAAGCTCTTTCCCGATGGACAGGTGAATGCCATTTTTTCTTGATCTTCGGGAGCAATAGAATTTGGAAATATCCTGAGAAACCATCGAGGAAACAATAGAACATTTTTCCAGATAATCTCTCAAGCATTTGGTCAATGAAGGCAGAGGGTAGTGATCTTTCCTTGTGTAAGACCCCGATCCTGGAAACCCCACAACTGGTCATTCATAGCAACATCCATATTAAAACACATTAAGATTCATTAAAATAAGAAAACATTTCAGCGAGATAATTTAACAAAAACCATTGCATGCATTTATAATTACTTTTGCCAATAAATACATCGTTGTTTCAAATTACAAAAAGAACACTTAGTTGTATTACAAGACAAAAGTATCATTTCAGCATGACATGGATGCCAGTCCTTATTTGCCAAGTAGCTTCAACCTTGTGCCATCCTCAAAAACATCATCACCTGCCAACTGATATGCATATAAAAAGTCAGCGTTGCTGAGTGAGTTCTAGTTTTATAACAAAATACATTGCTTTCATATAAACATATCCTTTACTTTTATACGTGATCACACATCATACGTGCATCTTGATAATAATCATTTATTATTTTTCATCATCGTTCATAATTGTTCGTTTTCATACTTTCTTTCATTATTATTTTTCACTTTCATCTAGATCCTGTCATATGCTATGCCCGATCATTGTGCACGAAGCAACTACCGTCTTAGGGTCAAGCGAAAAGGATCCCATTTTCGTACGTCTTGATCAGTCATAAAGACTGACCCCCCTGTGTTCATTCTCATGGGTTAGCTAAACCACCACAGTTGAGCTAACAACCCCTCAATGAGTTATGAACCTCCATTCAATTTGCTTGCAAGACTTTTATTCATTCATTAAGTTCCACTTTTCATTATCTTTATCTCTCACTTTCATTACAATAATACTTTACGGACATTAAAATATCATACCACGTAAAGTCACATCATGATACATAGCATGAAAAATTATTCATGGCAGTAGCCCACAAGCATACATAACATTAACAAGCATAGACCATCATAAAACATCATAACTTAGCACTTAATTCGATTTCCCAAAATTCAGAATAAGCCTAAGTGTTCACAGTGCATGAACAAGACACTAAGTACACCTTCGAAGCTTTGGAAGATTTCATTTTTTACCTTCGGAAGATTTCACCATGGCTTCGGAAGATTTCACCTTGGCTTCAGAAGATTTCACCTTGGCTTCGAAAGATTTCTTCTTGGCTTCGAAAGATTTCTTCTTGGCTTTGGAAGATTTCTTCCTTGGCTTTCTAAAGATTTCTTCCTTGGCTTCGAAAGATTTCTTCCTTTCTTCCTTGGCTTCGGAAGAATTCTCACTTGACCAAAGCCACAGCGCATGAATGAAACACTAAGTGTGTCCACAGCATATGACTAAGGTTCTTAGCTGATGACTAAAACATTATAAGTGTCTACAGCGGACAGCCAAGTCCACAGGGGACAGCCAAGTCCACCGCGGACAGCCAAGGTCAACAGCGGATAGTCTAAATGCCTAAGAGTCCACATCGCACACCTTATCCATGAACAAGTGTCCATAGCGGACAGCTTGTGTCCACAGCGGACACCAAGTCCTACACCTGCGATTCAACTTATGTAGTTTCTAGTCCCAAACATCATTTCTAAACATATACTTAGCATAGATCTAATAGATTCACACTTAAAACATGACAAACAACTACACAACATCATAGAGATCTTTTAAAGCATACATCTTTCATAAACAGTCGTACTTTCATGGAAAATCTTAGTATGTTTTATAAAACGGCAGTTTGATATACATATCAACCCCAAACAAGTAGAAAACAAGTAAAATATGGGATCAAGAACTCACCTCTAACAGCTTTCGAGTAAAACACAACAAACCCAAGAGCAACCTGGAGTTTTGGCATCTAAACACACAAAAGCAAGCAACCAAACACATAGAAACACATAAAGATCAGTCCAGAAGCTTAAACCCAACTGAAACCAAGAAGAAACACCTTAAAATCTTACCTTTTTGAAGATTTCTTTCACTTTCTCTCACTAAAATCGGATGAGAGCTCCTTTTTCTCACTCTAGCCGAAAGTTGTGTGCATGAGAGAAGGGGTATGGGCGGCCATACCACCTTTTTGAACCCATTATGGGTAGGTTTGACCTTCGCACACTTTTAACCATTTGCTTTGAAATAATTCTTTTTTTCTCCCTTACTTTTCTTTTCTTTTTCTTTTCTTTTCTTTTATTGAAATTTCCGGGTGTTACAAGTCCACCCCCCTTATATAGGTTTTGTCCCCGAAACTTATCACTCCTCGAACAACTGCGGATAGTGCTGTCTCATCTCTTCCTCAGTCTCCCATGTAGACTCAGACCCCTTCTTGTGTCTCCACTGTACTCGCACAAGTGGAACCACTTTATTCCTTAGCCTCTTCTCTTTTCTGTCAATGATGGCCGCTGGCTGCTCCACCTAATTGAGTCGTTCATCCATCTCGATATCCTCAAGTGGCACGATCATATCTTCATTGGCTAAGCACTTTCTCAGATAAGATACATGGAACGCCGGTTGAATTCCACTTAACTTATCGGGTAGCTCTAACTTTTAAGCCACCTCTCCTACTCGAGCAATGATTCAGAAAGGCCCTATATACCTCGGGCTTAGCTTTCCTCACATCCTGATCTGGATGATCCCTTTCTAAGGTGAGATCTTCAACATAACTCTATTGCCCACTTTGAATTCAATAGGTCTACGTCTCTTGTCGGCATACGACTTCTATCTATCCTTTGCTGCCTTCATAAAGGCCTTGATCTTATCTAACTTTTCGGTCGCACCCTCGATCACCTCAATGCTCCCCAACTCCTTATGCTCGATGTCACCCTAACATACTGGCGTTCTACACTTCCTACCATATAGAATCTCATATGGAGGCATACCAATGCTGGCATAATAACTATTGTTATATGAGAACTCGGCTAACGGTAAGTGTTCGTCCCAACTTCCACCAAAATCAATGATGCATGCTCGTAGCATATCCTCCAGCGTCTGAATCGTCCTCTCCGACTGACCATCTGTCTGAGGATGGTAAGCCATACTGATATGTAACCTCATCCCCATCGCATCATGAAATCTCTTTCAAAATTTAGATGTAAACCGAGTGTCACGGTCAGACACGATAGACACCGATACACCATGACGAGTCATAATCTCTTTGATGAATATATCTACCAACCTCTCAGATGAATACGTCTCGCGGATTGGTAGAAAGTGAGCATTCTTTGTCAGACAATCAACTATCACCCATATGACATCGCATCTCCTTGCCGTACGCGGCAACTTCATAATGAAGTCCATGGTGATGTGCTCCCATTTCCACTTGGGTATATCCAAGAGTTGGATCATCTCTTATGGCTTCTGATGCTCCACCTTCACTTGCAAACAAGTAAGGCACTTACTCACATACTCCGCTACATCGTGCTTCATTCCCGGCCACCAGCAATCTTTCTTCATATCATGATACATCTTCGTAGCACCGGGAAGAATTGAGTATCTAATCTTGTGAGCCTCATCCATGATCTTCCCATGTAGATCCCCATAACGAGGAATCCACATATGCCCGAAGCGGGTTCTAACACCGAGAGTGTTCTCATCCAACTCTGCTACTAGACCCTTCATCCGCTCGGAGTTAATCTGATTTTCTTTCAGCGCTTCATCTTGAAATTCTCTGACCTACTTCATCACATCGGAGGTCATAACCAATTGATAAGCCTTCACCTGAATCGGCTCGAGTCTTTCCTTTCGGCTAAGGGCATCTGCCACCATGTTGGCCTTGCCCGGATGGTAATGGATCTCATAATCATAATCCTTGATAAGCTCCAACCATCTCCTTTGTCTCATGTTTAGATCCTTTTGCTTGAAGAAGTACTTCAAGCTCTTGTGGTCAGTGAAGATAGCGCCAACTCCAAATCATAAGTAAGGTAGTTAGTCTCATGGATCTTCGACTGTCCAGATGCATAGGCTATAACTTTTCCCCGTTGCACCCAATCCCGAATAAGAAGCATCTGAAGAGACCACCAATTCTTCTTTCCCTTCAGGCAACGTCAAGATAAGAGCTTGAGTCAATCTCGTCTTTAGCTCTTCGAAAGCTTTCTCCTGCTCTAGACCCTATTTAAACTTCACATCCTTATGGGTCAACTTAGTCAACGGATAAGCTATCTTGGAGAAGTCTTGAATGAATCTCCTGTAGTAGCCCGCCAAACCCAAGAAACTACAAATCTTGGATGGCATCTTTGGGGACTTCCACTGCATCACCGCCTCAACTTTCGTCAGGTCTACCTTGAATCCTTCAGGATTAACCATATGACCAGAAACTAAACTACGTGTAACCAGAACGCACACTTGGAGAACTTGGCAAACAACTTCTCCCTTCTAAGCGTCTCCAGCACCTCCCAAACGTGACCGACATGCTCTTCTTCGCTCTTTGAATAAATCAGGATATCATCGATAAACACAATTACTTATTTATCTAGCATAGGCCGACACACCCGATTCATCATATCCATAAAAGCAGCTGACGCGTTGGTTAAACCAAAAGACATCACGAGAAACTCGTAGTGTCTATAACGCATACAAAAAGCTGTTTTAGGAATATCTTGCTCCTTCACCTTCAGTTAGTGGTAACCAGATCAGAGATCTATCCTCGAGAACCAACTGGCACCTTGGAGCTGATGAAACAAGTCATTAATCCTCGGTAACAGATACAGGTTCTACACGGCCAACTTGTTCAACTCATGATAGTTGATGCACATCTTCATGCTACCGTCCTTCTTCACAAATAAGACCGGTGCACCCCATGGAAATATACTCGGTCAAATGAACCCCTTATCCAGCAACTCTTGCAGCTAAGTCATCAATTCCTTCATTTTAGAGGGAGCTAGACGATAAGGTGTTTTGGCAGCAGGTTGGCCACCAGGTATCAGATCGATCTGGAACTCGATCTCATGGTCAGGTGGCACACCTGATAGATCCTCTGGGGATACGTCTGGGAAGTCACACACGACCGGTACGTCCGACAATCGTGATACTGATGCATCCACATCCTTCACATAAGCCAGATAGGCACCACATCCACGCCTTATACACTTCTCCGCCATAACTATCGAAATAACTTTCGTAACTCTATCTTCGTATATCGTTATTGAACTCCCATCAGGCGCGCTCAATCGAATCATCTTCTTACGACACATGATGTTTGCCTCATAGGCTGCTAGCCAATCCATCCTTAGGACTACATCAAATCCGCCTAAGGGCATCACAAACAACCTAGCAGAGAACCTATGACCTTCTAACTCTATGTCATAATCTTCTACCATATCAGATTTCCTGGTAGACTCACCAATGGCAGTTTCTACATCGAAGGGCTCATCAATCTTTCTACTCCTAACGGGCAACTTATCACAGAAGGCAGCAGAAATAAAACTCCTACTAGCCCCAGAATCGAAAAGCACAGAGGCACAAGTTTGGTTTATTAGGAAGGTACTTGATACAACGTCGGGGTCCGCACTAGCATCTTCCCGGGTCATAGTGAATTCCCTGGCTTTTGCCCTATGCCCCTCCTTCTCCTTCTCGATCCCCTTCCCAGCCCTGGAGTTCTTAGCCCTCTGCTTCTTGCAGTCACTGCTCAGATGGCCCTCTTCACCACATTTATAACATCTTATAACCCCACAATCTCTCGCCATATGACAAGGCCTCCCACACTTGAAGCAGATGTTCGATCCCCACTTACACTCTCCCCATGCTCCTTCCCACACTTATTACATATCTTCGACCTAGTACCTGTCGTCACCACCCTGCAGTCATCCACCCTTGCCTTTTTGTTCTTTGGAGTGAAACCACCATGACCAAATCATTTCTCGTTCCAGTTTCTGTCACCACCACCTTTTTTACTCACCTCCACTGTTGCCACCTCCTCTCTCTCATCATACAGTCTCCCCGCCAGATCAACCACCGACCTAAACGTACCTGGCCGGGTGACAATTAGATGTCTGCGAATATCAGTTGGCAGACCTTGGACGTATCTCTTTATCTTTTGTGACACAGGCGTCACCTGATCTAGCACCAGCCTCGCCATTTTATTGAACTTAGTCGTATACTGCTGGTGTGTCATGGTTCCCACCTCCAACTGTAAGAACTCTCTCTCAATCTTGTCGAGATCCCTATGAGGACAAAACTCCTCGATCACCAACTTCTTCAGCTCACTCCACCTCATCCTTCCAATCGCCCTCCTATCCTCGGCCTGGACAATGTTGTCCCACCAGTACAAGGCTGAATCCACAAACGAGTGGGTAGCAAACTTCACCTTCTGGTCCTCCCTGCACTCACTGATATCCAACACAACCTCTATCTCTCTCACCCACCGGTGAGCAGCAGCAACATTCCCATTCCCATTGAAAGTCGAAGGCTTGCATATCTGGAATGCCCCATAGCTGCACCCCTTAGCAATCTCCAGCACTGCTTCCTCTTCCTCATCATTACTGTAGACAACCATCTCAGTCTCTGGTTGCTGCCCTTCCCCTAAACCTCTCTCCTCGCCCTCTCTCCCAATGGTTTTCCTCCTCTCCTCTTTCTCTTTCTTTTCATCCTCTCTCACGGCTCTAATAACCTCAGTCACCACAGACGGTAGAATCATCTGCATGACTTGATGAAGTTTCTCCACTACTGCCTCTTTCACTGAGTCCCTCAGATTAGCACTCTCATCACCGCCTTCATGGTGATGAAGCTCAGGCTCTTCAGGAGCCGTTTCAACAGTCCTAGCCCTGCTCCTCGTGACACGCTGTCCAGTACCATGTCCACCTCGACCTCCACCTCGAGAAGCCTTCGAAGATCTACCATCGGCCATCTCTAAACACTAAAAGATTCAAACACCAACACGGTCATTCAAGGTAATAACTTAGATTATGTCTAGTATAGTAAGTCCCTAATTACAGTGGTCAGTTGTAATTAGCCACTTACTTTACTCTTCATTCCTCAAATATTTCCTATCCTGACTGTATCAGTATCCAAATCTACTAAAACACATAATTCACATAGCACATGCACATAATACCGGTTAACTTTAAGAAAATTACCTGATGGCATGTAGCTACTTGGGTTGGCATCCCTCCATTTGGTCCTATTTTTAGTTTAAGTTTAGGTTTAAAAAATAATTTACCCAATTCTCTTAAACTATGGCTCTGATACCAACTTGTAAGGCCCCGATCCCGGAAACCCCCAGTTGGTCATTCATAGCATCATCCATATTAAAACACATTAAGATTCATTAAAATAAGAAAACATTACAGCGGAATAATTTAACAAAAACCATTGCATGCATTTATAATTACTTTTTCCAAGAAATACATCGTTGTTTCAAATTACAAGAAGAATGCTTAGTTGTATTACAAGACAAAAGTATCATTTCAGCATGACATGCATTCCAGTCCTTATTTATCAAGTAGCTTCAACCTTGTGCTATCTTCGGCAACATCATCACCTGCCAACTGATATGCATATAAAAAGTCAGCGTTGCTGAGTGAGTTCTAGTTTTATAACAAAATACATTGCTTTCGTATAAACATATCCTTTACTTTCATACATGATCACACATCATACGTGCATCTTGATAATAATCATTTATTATCTTTCATCATCATTCATAATCATTTGTTTTCGTACATTCTTTCATTATTATCTTTCACTTTCATCTAGATCCTATCATATGCTATACCCCATCATTGTGCATGAAGCAACTACTGTCTTGGGGTCAAGCTACAAGGATCCCGTTTTCGTACGTCTTGATCAGTCATAAAGACTGACCCCCCTGTGTGCATCCTCATGAGTTAGCTAAACCACACACAGTTGACCTAACAACCCCTCAATGAGTTGTGAACCTCCATTCAATTTGCTTGAAAGACTTTCATTCATTTATTACGTTCCACTTTTCATTATCTTTATCTTTCACTTTTATTACAATAATACTTTACGTACATAAACATGTCATACACGTAAAGTCACATCATGATACATAGCATGAAACATTATCCATGACAGCAGCCCACAAGCATACATAACATTAACAAGCATAGACTATCATAAAACATCAGAACTTAGCACTTAATTCTATTTCCCAAAATTCAGAATTAGCCTAAGTGTTCATAGTGCATGAACAAGACACTAAGTACACCTTTGAAGCTTTGAAAGATTTCATTTTTTTACCTTCAAATGATTTCACCTTGGCTTCGGAAGATTTCTTCTTGGCTTCGGAAGATTTCTTCTTGGCTTCGGAATATTTCTTCTTGGCTTCGGAAGATTACTCCTTGGCTTCGGAAGATTTCTTCCTTGGCTTCGGAAGATTTCTTCCTTGGCTTTGGAAGATTTCTTCCTGGCTTCGAAAGATTTCTTCCTGGCTTCAGAAGATTTCTTCCTTGGCTTCGAAAGAATTCTCACTTGACCAAAGCCCACAGCGCATGAATGAAACATTAAGTGTGTCCACAGCGTATGACTAAGGTTCTTAGCGGATGACTAAAACATTATAAGTGTCCACAACGGACAGCCAAGTCCACAGTGGACAGCCAAGTCCACAGCAGACAGCCAAGGTTCACAGCGAACAGTCTAAATGCCTAAGAGTCCACAGCGCACACCTTATCCATGAACAAGTGTACACAGTGGACTGCTTGTGTCCACAGCGGACAGTCCTACACCTACGATTCAACTTATGTAGTTTCCAGTCCCAACATCATTTCTAAACATATACTTAGCATAGATCTAATAGATTCACACTTAAAACATGACAAACAACTACACAACATCATAGATATCTTTTAAAACATACATCTTTCATAAACAGTCGTACTTTCATGGAAAATCTTAGTATGTTTTATAAAACGGTATTTTGATATACATATCAACCCCAAACAAGTAGAAAACAAGTAAAAGAGGGGATCTAGAACTCACCTCTAACAGCTTTCGAGTAAAACACAACAAACCCGAGAGCAACCTGGAGTTCTGGCATCTAAACACACAAAAGCAAGCAACCAAACACATAGAAACACATAAAGATCGGTCTAGAAGCTTAAATCCAACTGAAACCGAGAAGAAACACCTTAAAATTTTACCTTTTTGAAGATTTCTTCCACTTTCTCTCACTAAAATCGGATGAGAACTCCTTTTTCTCACTCTAGCCGAAAGTTGTGTGAATAAGAGAAGGGGTATGGGCGGCCATACCACCTTTTTGAACCCATTATGGACAGGTTTGACCTTTGCACACTTTTAACCATTTGCTTTGAAATAATTCTCTTTTTCTCCCTTACTTTTCTTTCTTTTTCTTTTCTTTTCTTTTACTGAAATTTTAGGGTGTTACACCTTGTGGCATCATTGAGTTTATGATAGTCAATGCAAACTCTCCATCCTATAACCATACGAGTTGGAATAAGCTCATTCTTCTCGTTAGTACAACAACCATTCCTCCTTTCTTTGGAACAACTTGGACGGGAATGGCCCAAGGCAAATCAAAATAGGGTAAATCAAACCGATATCTAGCAGTTTGATTACTTCTTTCTTCACAACCTCTTGTATGCTCGGATTTAAATGTCTTTGAGGTTAAATAACGGGTTTGAAGTTCTCCTCCATCAGTATTTTATGAGTGCAAAAGGATGGATTGATTCCCTTGATGTCCATGATTTTCATGCAATTGGTCGTTTATGTGCCTTAAGCATAGTGAGCAACTTGTTCTTCTCATCATTTGTTAAGGCGGATGAGATTATTACTGGAAGTTGAGATGTGTTTTCAAGAAAGGCGTATTCAAGATGAGATAGAAATTCCTTGAGCTCTAAAACCAGAGGATCTTCGATAGAAGGTTTGGCTTTAGGTTCTAGTTCTTGTTCGATGATCTCAAATGCTTCTTGATGAGATAATGTTTCATCAACTTCTAGTTCTGAAATGATTTGATTCTCACAGATGGGTTTGGTGGTTTGGACATCTATTAATTGAGTATTGCAAGCTTCATTATCAAGATATTTCCTAAAATGACAACTTATGATCGAATCGCAAACATCAATGTAATAGAGTGAGTCATCATGATGTTGAGGATGTGTCATGGATTGTCCTATGTCAAATGTCACTTCCTCCTCATCCACTCGAAGCGTGAGTTTGCTGGTGCAAACATCAATGAGAGCTTGAGCAGTTGCCAAGAAAGGTCGACCTAGGATAAGAGGAACATTCTTATCCTCATCCATGTCAAGGATCACAAAATCAACGGGAAATACGAATTTGTCGATTTTAACTAAAAGGTTTTCAATGATGCCCCTCGGCTATTTAACACAACGGTCAGCTAACTGGATGCTCATACGGGTAGGTCTAGGTTCACCTAAGTTTAACTTTTCAAAAACTGCATAAGGCATAAGGTTAATCCTAACACCTAAATCAGCTAACACGTTACTAACAGAAAGATTTCCTATTAGGCATGTTATGGTGAAGTCTCCTGGATCAGTCATCTTTTGAGGTAGTTTGTTTTAAAGAACTGCAAAGCATTCGTTATTTAAAACTACGTGTGATAACTCTTCCAATTTTTTTTGTTTGACAACACACCCTTTAAAAACTTAGCATAATTTGTCATTTGGTCTAAGGCTTCCACCAAGGGCAGATTGATATGGAGTTGCTTGAACAACACGAGGAATTTGCCATATTATGCCTCCATTCGTTGTTGTCTCAAACGACCTGGATATGGAGGTGGTGGAACATAGGGTGGCGGTGGTACGTATTTCTTGGCTAGTTCTTTAGCAGCAACAGGTTGCTTTTGCTTATCATTTGCATTACTTGGAGTTTCAGTTTTTGTTTCTTTAAGGATTGGTTGTAATGTAGGTGCATCACCTTGAGTGGTTTTGCCACTCCTTGTGGTGATGGCTTTCACTTGAGCTTTAGGGTTTGTCATAGTTTTACTAGGCAAAGCACCTTGGGGACTTTCAGATAGTTGTTGTGCTATCTGAACTACTTAGTGTTCAATGGTTTGTAATGATGCTTTGTTGCTTGTGATGTCAGTCTTGTTTCTTTGGAACCTCTCCTTATTTCTTCAATTAGATTTCTGGATGTATTCTTCTGTGGCTTGTGTGGTTATCAACAATTGCTGCAATAAGTCTTCTATTGAAGATGCTCCACGGTCTTGGTTACTACTGCTTGGACCTTGGTATGGTGGTTTACGTTGTTGGTAAGGTGGCCTTCGATTGAATCCAGATGATGATTGGTTGTTACTAGCTTCTCTGTAATTCGAGTTGTTCCTCCAATTTGAGTTGTTGTTATATGAGTTGTTTGGGCCTCCTACGTAATCAACATCTTCAACCATCATAATGCCTTTGGGCATTCGTTGGTCTTGAGTGAATTTCTGCATATGTTGCATCGTGTTGGGGTTTCCTTCAGTTCAGCTTGCAATTGTTCGAATCGTTTGGTTAGGGCTTCTAACTGGGCTGCAATTAGTGTTTCAGAGTCTAATTGATGAATGCCTTTAGAACTGGGTTTGTTTCTTAAAGGATTATAAGCAAAGCTCTTCTTAGCTGCTCTTTCTAGGGCTTGTTATGCCTCGGTTGGTGTGACACTTCCGAAATCTCCTCCCGCACTTTGGTCGATAGCTTGTTGTGTGCTCCGCTAATTGCGTCGTAAAAGGTTTGACACTGCAGCCACTGATCAAGTCCGTGATATGGGAATCTCTGAAGGAGACCTTTGTATCTCTCTTATGTTGCATGTAAGGATCATCATCGTCTTGGCGGAAGCTTGTGATGCTGCTTCTCAGTTTGGCAGTGCGATCGGGTGGAAAGTATTTCAAAAGGATTTGTTTAGCCATTTCCGCCCATATAGTGATGGAACCAGGCGGAAGCGAATCAAGCCAGTCAATGGCTCGGCCTCGAAGTGAAAATGGAAAAAGTCTTAGTCTAATGGCGTCATCTGAACAGTTGTTGATTTTGAAAGTTGCACAGAGACGAAGGAATCGTGAGATGTGAGAAATAGGATCTTCATCTTGCAATCTGTGGAACTGAATAGAATTTTCTATAAGTTGGATAATGATAGACTTAATCTCGAAATTGTTGGCCACTATTGCTGGTTGGACAACACTAGACTCGTAACCATCAATTGACGGTGTGGCATAGTGTGTCATCGTCATTTCCTAGTCTTGGTTAGCCATGTCTTCTTCGGATGGTGTACCATCCAAAACGTCTTCTTCTATAATTTTTGTTGTTTTTCGTGGTTTGCATAACCTTTGATGGAAAATTCGTTCGGGTTCCAAAAGAGGCGAAACAAGTTCAGGACTAGACGAGTCGGACGTACACTAACTTAAGAAAGCATAAACTTACTAAGGCTTAGATTGAATCAGGTAAATGTAACTAAACTAACTAACTAACAAAATAAAATAAATTAAATTAAATTTGAACAAAAATATATAAACAGGATATAGACAAAATAGTCAAAATTTAGATTGTCTTTCAAAATTGCCATGTGTCCCAGCAACGGCAACAAAAACTTGATGCGTGTGAAAAATGTATATATTTTGATAAAGGTTTTTCGCACAGATTCAGTTTTAATTGGTTATACTAATACTAAACTACACACACAAAAGGCAAGTGTGTCTGTCGTGTGGTAATATAGTGATGGTAAGAACCGAGTATCAATCTGTGGACACACCAAGCCTACTCAACAACCTTAACGATTGACTACCGGATTAGATTTTTGTTTTGAGAAAATGATAAATTGCATTGATGTAATTAAGATTTTTAGGGTTTAGAAACAATAATTAAAATAAAGTAAAAATAAGATTGAAACTTTTGGATTTAAAACCAGGGAATAACGACTATCGTCCTAATTAGATTACACTTATGTAACTATGATGAAATGATAGTGTGATTAAAGATATTGATTAAAGTAATTAAGTTAATGTTTATAAATGTGAGGTGGCGTGATTTCTCGTCCATCCGCTCTGTAGTGACTAGGACCTCATCAAGAAGAGACTTACTGAATAAATCAAAGCCACAAGTAATGTAGGTAAATCTCCTGTGACCCTTTGACATATGATTTCTGAAAACATAACTTAATGTTAAAAAGAGAGTTGATCAGGTTCCTTTCTAACATACCATTTATTTTAAATAACCATAACAATTACTGTAGATTTCTCAGACTAGTAAAAGGGAACCCGTAAATGATCAGAAAGTTAAGGTGATATGATTTCTAATAACCATTTCTAGTTCATTAGCTATGGATTTATTATGAAGACCGGTTTCACGAATAAAAGTTAGTTCGTACATTTTTTAACTTTGTATGACATTCACAATTACAAATCATAAGTTTATAACTTTCTGTTCAAATGTAGATGCCACCCATCAAATGTTTCCTAAGATTATCATAACATTAACATAATATCAATCACATCATTAGTTCATCACAAATTACATAAGTTTCATCCAATTAGGATGATAATAAGAGTTTAGCTCATAATGAGCTTGCACATAACAACAAGTAACATAGAAGATAGATATGAAATCATCGGTAAAATAGAACAATCAAACCGGTGATCCATAATGGATGATGTTTGGAAAATGCGGAGCTTCTTCCAAGTGTTGTATGCACCTCCCGAGCCTCCAAATGATCTTCAAGTCTTGATTCCCAAGAGAATTCAGTAGAGTAACTCTCCTACCAAAAGCTTGCCTAAATGATGGACTTAGGCCTCTAGGCTTTTTGGAGTGTTTAAGCACAGCCCCGTGCTAGTACAATGCCTACGAAAGTTGGTCAGGTCGTACGTGCAGAAGGTGTTGGGCACGACCCCGTGTTAAATGGGGCACGGCCCTGTGTTTGGGGTGGGGCACGGCCCTGTGTTTGGGGTGGGGCACGACCCCGTGACAACTTTTGGGGGAGAGTACTTTTTGTCCTGCCAGATGTCCAAACACGGGGGTGTGCCAATTTAAGCACGAGGTTGTGTTTCAATGAGATACGACCCCATGCTTGGACTCCAAAGCTCGGATTTCTTTAATTTCTTATCAAATATGCTTCTTTTGTCCATCTTGCCCTTTTTAACACCTGAATACACAATTTAACAATTTTAAGTACATAATTATCATTTTAAGGGAGATATTAAGGAATAATTGATGTGCTTTTGAAAGGAATTTTATGTATAATTTAGAGCACATCAATGACCCAATACTTTTTTGTTTGCTTGACGAATATTGGGATAAGTTTGTGTTCTTAAACAGTATGTACTGATTTAAAGTATCTAACTTGAAATATACTTCTATTTTTAAAACAATGCGCACGGATACACCAATCGCAACCATCATTATGACATGACGCCTCAAATCTACTTTTGATGATTTAACCACTTTATACTCAAAACATTCGGTAAGACACATCGTACCCAATTTCAGTTGTAATTCTTCTTTGTTGTTGAAACAATCACCTTCAGAAATAATTGACAACCCAGAGTTAGTATTTTTGAGTGGATTATTTGTAGGATCCGTTAGTGACTCCGGTTGTGGAAAAAAAAATATCTTCATGAACTTTATACTCGAAATAATAGGGAGGCAGATCCTCTTGTTCATAAAAATCATTATTTTTTTTGTTTTCATAATGATATTCTTGCTTAACATCACTATAACTCTCGTCATCCACAGGAATATCGTTTAAATCATAAATAAACTTTTCAGTGTCGTTTGTAAAATTTAATTTTTTTTCGTGGACAACAGAGCTACTACCAACACCGGATTCTTCACTGACGAATAACGTAAAAATTTCGTTTTGACCATCAAGAACAACATTCATAAAATATAATAAATCTTTATCATTAGATATATCAATAAAATGAGTATAGGTAGACATTTTATACAATAACCGTATATACTTTGCATTCTCAGTTTTCAAGAAATAATATCCTTTAATTCATCAAATGTTATATTACTAGATAAACTAAGAACATGTCTAACACATTTACCTTTTAATGGTAGATATTCTTCAACACCGTTTACAAAATGTCATTTACCACCACTACATAGTATGATATTAACTGACATTTTACAAAGTTTCAGAGAACTTTAAGAAGAAAATAACAAGATGGTTGAGAAGAATGTAAGATTTCATAAATTTGTTAAGGGTTTACATTGTATTATATAAGGCAAAATAAAATTAAATTAAACTTTTAATTATTTAAAAAACAATAAATAATTAAAAATCTCGGATTTTTTTGGTTAAAAAAATTATATATTATTTTTAATTTTGGGCGAGGGGGGCATTTTCGTAATTTCGGGCGAGGGATTCTCATATCAAGCCACGTCAGCGAGGAAGTACACGTGGCCGAGGGATTATGGGAGATCCTAGCCGGCGCGCTTTTCTGGGCGAGGGATTCCCATAATCCCTCGCCACGTCAGCGAGGGATGGACACGTGGCGGGCTGCGATTGGTTGTTTTATTTCATAAACTTCAATTTGACCAGTTATTTTAGTAATTCGATTTGGTCAATTGGTCATTTTAGTAATTTTCCCCATATATATTACAAATTCAACCTTCGTACTATATGCTATAAGTTTTGAGGCACTTTATTAAGATGTTATAAGAGAATTATGCGTCATGGTCTTCCACGAACTCTATGCAGATTGAATATGATCTGCGGCTAATTAATCTCATGTAACTTTTAAAAGTTCTTCTGGTCTAACCAGGACTCTAGGCAAGTGTTTGGTCAATGTCTTGATATCAGCTTGGCGTGGTCTTAGCTATTTTTTTATATTTTTTGTGTCTGCATTTCCATTTGTTAAATCCTTAAATTCCAAGTTTATTGTATGTTTGTTTTGGTTCAACAGGTCTATTATTTTTATTAATGGAACTGAGGACTCGAGATTGGATACCTTGAGTAAAGAAAGAGAGAGAACTAAGTCAAGGAGTTTTATTTATGGTATATGCTACAAATTTAGCACTAATTATTCAGGTACGTAACATTTGTAAACTGATTAGCAATATGCATATAAACTCTGCAAAGGATTGGTTTGCCACCATGATTATGCTAATAAAAGCTTTTACCAGTATCAATATTGTAAACAATAATAGTTTTGAATACTACAATCAGTGAACTACCATTTACCTTTAAAATTTTTGTTAGTATGACAATGCTACAAATCCATTACCTATCGTTAAAAAACAAATTCTAATATCAAACAATCTATTTCACAGGTTAAGACATCCCTTTGAGGCAGCATGCCCGACAGGTATGAACTCGGGTCAGTAGGGCCTTTTTTAATACCAATGTACGCTATTATTAAAATTATCATAAGCTCTATATTTGTAAAGCTTAACCAAACTAGCTTCTCTTTTGTACAACCATTAGCATATGTATTCCACTCCACACTTATACAAAAGAACCCCGCGGTAACAGTATGTTATGAGATTTCACAGCACAATGTAGAATCCATTCCAAACACTATTCGTGTAATAAGCTAGTCCTTTTGCCGTACATATTATAACTAGTTTTATACTTGTCTGGTGGCCGGGAAGTTTAACGTTATAATGTCATCACTATAACTTGTTAACATATATAGTCTATACATGACCAACTAAAATAATATAATATTTATTCTTTATTTGTACACATTAAATACTTACAAAAGTTAGTTAATTTGAGGAGACATTTATATCAACACAGGAGAACTTGACCTGTACCAAACTTACCCATCTGACTCATTACCTAACCTAACATTTACACTAAATAATCAAGTTTTTATCACTAAACAGGAATATCATATATTATTGAGTACATAATCAACATTATATATATCATAATCACAAGAATAAACCCATGAACATATAATAGAGAACATACATGTGTTACATAACATTGTTTTTCTGCTTTGGTTGTAGTAGCTTTAGTAGCTTTTTGATGTGTTGCAACTTTTCAATTTGGGATCTCCTCTTTGGCTCATAAGCCATTCAAGCTACACCATACAAAATGTAATACAGACACATCCATACATATATTGAATATGAATAATCATTAATGAAAATCTAAAGAAAAAAGAAACTATGAACATGTAAAATTATAGAAATTGTAACTTACATTTTCATCCGTCACTATTTTTTTCTTCAAATTCCTATAGCTTTTGTTCATTTTGTATAAGCTTTTTAGATTGAGCTTCAACATGTTCCTACAGTAAATTTGACTCTGCCCCCTTGATTACAAGTAGCACACTAACACCCAAACCTAACCACAGTTAGCATATATCTAAGGCTATTACACTATGATGCAAATACAAAAATAAAGGTGTTGAATTTTAGATCATTTTTGTGATATCATCATAAATAGCTTATTGGTATCAACCCGAACTAGTTTAGCCTCGTTATCTAACCCCCCAATCTTGGCACATCTAAGTACATTAATGAAACATCTCTCATTAAAGGATTTATTAAATGACATGTACAGTGATTATAAACCATAAGAATTCAAAGTGAAAACCCAAAATCTCATGTACCTTACATTCCAACTCCGCTTATGCGTTTGATTGCTTCTAGTAGAATTCATGAAACTCTATTAGATTTTAATAGTTGTTCAGGTACTTGCGAATGCATTTGTTATGTAGCTTTCCTTTATTATATTACCAGATTATTTACCCGTGTAATACACGGGTTGAACAAATAAACATATTTGAAATCAAAAGTATGTACATAAATTATAAATATTTAAATATTTCTTTATATATACATTGGGATGTTTTAGTTATAAATCTACCATCCTTATCTAATATTAGTAGTTTAACTAAATATTTAATTTTAACTTTTAATAGTGCAAAGTACAATTGGAGTTTTTGCCTATAATGGTGTAGTTAAAAATTTTAATTATCAAAATGGTGTAGTTTGAAAAATATTTACCAAACTAGTTGTTTTTAACTTTTTTGTTTTCCTACTTCAAGTCTCATTAAATACTTTCCAAAGATTTTAAATTCTTTAACATATGATTTCTTTAAATGTCTAAAGATGTTATATAAATTTAACTTTGTTTTTATTATCTAGAAATACTTCACATGTGAAAAAATTTCTAGAAAAGTAAAAAAAAAAGTTTTATATACATAGTTTTTTGAAATTTAAATAATTCACATGTGAAAAAATTTAAATTTTTTTACAAAGTATTCATTGAGAGTAGGAGTAAGAAACAAAAAAGTTAAAAATAACACTATTTTGGTAAATATTTATGAAACTATATCATTTTGGTAAATAAGTTTTTCAATTACACCATTTTAGGAAATAACTCCTTACAATTATGTATGTGAATACCACTTGTCTAAATAACAAACAAATATTTTACTACAAAATATTTTTATAACTACCATTTATTTATTAATGATTGAGATTTTAAATGACTAAAGATATAAATGAAGTTGTTATAAATAAATCTAGACAAATAAAGGAAGTAAGGAATGTTAATTGTAACTTACCACAATTTAAGTTAAAATGTTTAAAGAAAAACATGGATTGTGCATGAGTTTTAAATTATCAAGCGATACTTAAACACAATTCTCAAAATATTTAAAAGCAAGTTACGATAATAATTGAAAACCAATAAGATTCTACTTTTGATGTTAATAGTAATTATATTCATAATTATAAGTTTATATTCATCATAAACATGTTCAAAAATAAACTCATAAACCGAAGTAGTTTTCAAAATATTAACCATTCATCCTTCCATTTTCTCAAAACCCACTCACTCCACATTAACACACTTGTATTGGAGGATAAATCAAGTATATATACTTTTTCTCAAGACTATTAAAAATCACGTCAATTTTAAAAAGATGAGAAGTTAATATTTAGTATATACTACAGGATCATCCAAGCATGTTCTTTTTCTCAAGAATATTAGAAATCATCTTAAATTCAGAGACTTAACTACCAAACAATTTCTTAACACAATATAGAACATTTACCATTTTTTAAACATAAAACAAATGTCATAAAGAAAGTGGTACCTTTCTCACTCTTTCGTGTTGTTTGTTTTTTCTACAGCAAAATGTCTGCAGTCTGCGGACCACATCTGCAGAAGAAGAGGTGGACCAAACGTCTGCAGTCTGTAAGAGAAAGACTGTTTGTTTTTAACATTTGCAGACTGCAAAAATAATCTGTAATTAAACCTAACCAAACCTTACCTTAAACCAAATCTAATAAGTGATGTACATACAACACAACAACAGACTCAATTAACCAACACAAACCATAATAATTAGGTAGGTGCAGTTCTGAAAAAAAGCAAAAAAAAAAAGAAGATAGGTTTACAACTAAAAAAAACCATCTCAAAAACAACGTTAGTGAACACACCCATGTGCTCCATTAATCAAAACGAAGACCACAACTCCATCTTATCATCATCCTCACTCACTGTCACCGAACCACCAACACCATTGCAATCGAACCCACACCCACACTGCGGCGACTTAACGAACCCACTGATATCAAACCCCGCCGACAGCACCCCCACCGACAGATACAACTGATCACCATCACGACTCACCTCCACAATATCCAGCTGATCGCCGATTGGTACTTCAGATTGTACCCTTGAACGGTGTACGAGCACGTTTGACCGATGTCCACCTCGAATTGACCCGTTTGTTCGTCGAGAGTGTAGCCCCTCACCCCCAACGGAAGCAGACCCGCCGGGAAATTGTACGATTCGAGTGCTTCGTACGCCGTCGGTGCAGCGGCAGGGCGCGGTGGCTGCGGTGGCGGTGGCTGGAGGGGGGCGGCCGGCAGGGAGTGATGACTGTGGTCTCTGCGGTGGCCGGGGGCTGCGATCTTGGTGGGTGGGGGAGGAGGTTTGGGTCGAAGTTGATGGGGGAAGAATGATTATTTTTAATGAAAGGTTTTTCAAAAAACAAACAGTCTACGACCTTAAACACTACGCGTTATTTGCGCGGTGCAGACAAAAAAGATCAGAAAGTTCTTCTTACGAAAAAAACAACTTCCACCTAAATCATTGATCAAAATAAGCTCCACCTTTAAGGTGCATTAGCAACATCCAGAACACATCATCTAAAGCAATAGAACGTTTTAAACATATTTCCAAACCTCCTCTCATAAATGTTCTCTATGTCCAAGAGAATAAGAATTCATGTTCTTTTACGGTGGAAGGTTCGCAATCACTCTTAGTTATAACGAAAGCATACTAAGATTAAAAGCTGAATCATACCAAAAAAGGAAGAGAACATCACCTTGGACTTCAGGTTGTATCTATAATTATACTTTTTTTACTATGATGAAGTAACTGTGTTACTTTCTCTTAATCTTCATTATCTCTTAAAGTCTCCCTTATTTCATCTACCCAATGATGGAAGTAGTCAAAATTATAGCTTTTGGTATAGGTAGTATTTGTCGTTTGATTTTAAGTTTATACAACTTTTGAAATATCGCTGATAATATTTGCTACTGTGGTTGTACAGGTTTGGATTTTATTTTTTAAATCTTAACCAGATTTGGTGTATTACATGCAGGATTTACTGAAATTAGTTATTTTTTATCGAATATCAATCGAGTTGTATTTTTATCTTAAACAAATACGTTTTTGTTTACTGCAACAAAATATTGTCACCGCTATCATATTAAACAACATGTCTACCAGATAGATATATAACCAATTACATATGAAGGAGCATATTAACCACCTGACTCATTGTAGGTCTTGCCTCCTATCTTCCTCAGTGCATTGCAATGCAATTTGAACCACATTCTCCATGATCATCGGATCATATTCACCTCTAATTGAAGGATCTACGATCTCCTCAACCCATGATTCTGTACGAACCCGTTCTCTCACCCAATCGATCAATGAATCGCCATTTTCATCACATGTATGCATCGGATTCCTTCCTGTTATTATCTCCAGCATTACCACCCATAGCTGAACACATCAACTTTGGAAGTAATTGCAAGATTCAGCACCCACTCGGGAGCCATGTAACCGCGAGTCCCTCGCATCATGGAGAAGTTCCATTCACCTCTATCGCGATCTGACCGTTTCGACAAACCAAAATCAGCCCTTTGGGTTGTAATCAGCATCCAACAGTATGTTCTGAGGTTTCACATCACAATGTAGAATCCATTCCAAACACTCTTCATGTAGATATGCTAGTCCTTTTGCAGTACCTGTTATAATGTTGAATCTTGTAGCCCAATTGAGTTTACCTAGCCCTAGGTTATTCGCCAACGATCCGTTCTCCATGTACTCGTAAACAACCAGCCTATGCTTTCCTTCAGCGCAATAGCCCCAAGTCTCTATCAGGTTCATGTGATTCATCCTCCCAATTATGCTTATCTCAGCTTGAAATTCATCTTCCCCTTGATTATGATCGGTGTTTTTAATCTTCTTTATTGCTGCAATCCTGTTGTCTTGTAACTTTGCTTTATACACAACCGAACCACCTCCTCGACCTATCTCTTCACTGAAATTACGTGAAGCCTTCTTGAGTTCGTTGTATGTAAACTTCCTAAACCCTGTTAAGGCTGGAACATACATTTGCTTTGCTGTAGACGAGTGTTTACTGCTATAGTACCAGAACAATACTATAAAAATGATTTCAATAACCCCGATTATGCAGCCGACCACTAACATGGATCCATGTGGCTTGGTATCATGAGTTTTCTCATAAGATCTTATTAGCGCCTTACACAGGTTGTGGACAACTGAAGCTTGATTGGGTGGTGATTGTCTCGTCAAAGGATGATACTAACCTCTTTGGTAGCTTGATATACATGATCCGATCCATCCCCATTTGATACCCATTATGCAAAGAAGACTTCAAGAAACAAACATAGAATCCCCAATCAGCACTCCATGCCAAATAAAGCCGCTGCAAGTTTTATCATGTGAACAATCCTTCTTGCAAGCATCAACAGTAGTATTGACGTTCAAACGAATATCATAGCCATAGAATCTGTATACTGGAGAGCAATGAAATCACAGTCGTCATCTTCTTTACACTGACGGAATTCTGGTTCGCACCCGTAGCTCCAATCTTGAGATTAACCATCTTGTACCCATGTAAGCAACTGCATTTCTTCCCAGAATGTTGAGAATAAGTACACAGACTGTTTGGTCCACAGGTACCATCGATCCTACAATATGAGAAATCGCTTGCCATTGAATTTCCCATCTCATTCCTCCCACGAGACTGTAAAGTCTTACATTACCATCCGTGTCAAGCCGCATCATTCTTTGTGGGCCAAGCCCGAAATCAGCCGATACGAAACTGAAACCGTCTGTTGAGGTGAATCGACCGTAAGAATCAAGGCTCGCTCTTCTACTATCTATATACTGAAATCTCCCAAGCATGAATGCTTGTTCCCTGGGATCAGGCCAGTAAATTGAAGTTGTTTCTGGAGTATTATAAACAAGTCGAAGGATGCTGTCGTTGTCAATAACAACTTATAGAAACCCGATGAGTAGTTACTCGAGCTTCTGGAGGAAACAAGTTGTGTGTTTCGAGTGAGGAGTTGATTCGGAAGAAGGGTATCCGTTGGGTGATCAAAGCTTTGCCAAAGAGTGTGTTCATGTTCTTGAAGCACAAGGTTACCTGTGTTATGCAATATCAATTGCACTGAGGAGGACCTTGACTCGGTTTGTGTTGACCATATGGTGTATAGACCCGCATCTATCAGAACCAGATTGCCATCTTTTTGTAAGGATAGCTTTGAGTACTTCCCATTTATTGGTTCGTTCCGGTTAGCCATCCAGACCACGGCGTGAGCCCCGCGTGTGGCTTTCGCCGTGAACCACACCGCGAACACATAAGCATTCTTTCCAACTTGATGAAAACCCGCTGTAAAAAGCCCGTTTGGCGAAACTAGAAGGTCGTGTTGGTCTTTAACGTGTAATGATGAGCCTCGGGTTAAACTATGGCTTGGGGAAGAAGAAGATGATGATGATGAAGATAATGGTGTTATGATTGTAAGGAGAAAAACAACAACAAGATGATGGTGATGAAATGGTGATGCAGCCATGGTTGTGAATACATGACCGAGTGTAGTTTAGGTATATAACAATGATAATGTATGACAAGTTGTTGACATTTAAGTCTTTTCTTATACAACTTTTAAGATACTAACAAAAAAAGCAAGAAAAATTATTTCATTATGAAATGAGTAAATTAAAATGTAAACTTTTATTTCTGACCTTCTGAAATTCGTTTTAGGCTCCTACGGTTTACTCATTTACTCATTTATCACTTTTTTAGTTTCGATGACCGACTAACATTATAAACTTAATTTAGCTATTATAAAATGACCAACATACAGTGACGGGAGCAAAATTCTTTTTCATGAGGGTACGGGTGACCCCTGCAAAACATTATATCTGCCTCTGTCGATATTTATTTTATTAAAAAACTAAAAAGATGATTAAAAAAAAAAAACTAAAAAAGAAAAATGAAAGGAAAAATTCCAACATGTTCCTTTGACCGGAGTTTTACTTCAAATGTTCCTTTCACCTTTACATTTCACAAAATGTCTTTAAACATGGGCGCCAGACTTTAAAATACCAGCGCCGAGTCCTCACTCAAAAGCAAGGGAGTTTCACCCCTAACACGTTGTTCGAACCTAAAACATGAGCGCCCGAACCCACAAACCGGGAGCCTGACCTCACAAACATAGGCGTCCGACCTTCAAACACAGGTGAAAGCCTTTAAAATACAGAATAAAACCCTTAGTATGCAAGCAGAAGCCTTAGAATCAAGCAAAAGTTTTTAAAATTGGAAGGAATTTGAGGGGACATTGGTAGAATTGAGTGGTCAAATGATATTTTACATAAAACTAGTTCAAAGACACATTTTAAAATTTTTCTCAAATAATGGCACCCATATCATAGGTCCCTTGTGCCTTTGTCGCTAGAGACATAGGCCAACTACGGTGATCGAAATACGACGGTCAAAACTTCTTACATCGTACCAAGTCTTCTCCAGCTTTTGATTTCAATCACAATCAACAAGACCTTTCGCGAATCAAAGAGTGATGACAGAATAAACAAGGACAAAAGGAGTAATTTATAAAAAAATAATGAAAGTTAAATTTGGTATATCATATGAATGATAATTGTAATCTAACGTTTACGAAAATTAAAATCTAGCGATTGAATGTTAAAAAAGCAATATCGTGGAGAAAATATAATCCTCCTAGTAATATTATCTTCTTGAGAAAGCGAAGGCAAAGTTGTTGGTAGATGGAATATTATGACGTGGTAGTTGAAAACTTTAGATAATGAATAGTATATTTTGACCATTTTCAAGTCTTTTTCTATTTATGTTATATTAAATTAAAATGAAAATATTAAATTACAAACACGTTAACATAAGAAAAACGTTTTTTGATAAAAAAAATAATAAATCAAACATACATAAGCTCTATACCTTGGTTTTCTCTGGTTATCAATTTTGAATGAAATAGGGTATATACACTCGTTCCTTTCTGTCGTAACCATTAAATCAAAGAATTAATTTAGTCTTTGAATTAAAAAAGAAGTTTTACTATTAGACTTACTTTGATGGTTTCACAATTGTGATGATATGAAGATTTAGATGGCATGGCATCGTGACTACACCGTTACCCTTAGCTTGGCATCATCGTAAAAGGGTTGTCATTTAAAAATTCTCATGTGTATAGATATAGACATACCAATAAAAAGTCTAACGTTTCTTATATATATATATATATATATATATATATATATATATATATGATATATATATATATATATATATATAATATTAAAGTCATAATTTACATTAAATATTCAAACCTAGACACCAAGTCGGAAATTTTTTTTCCGCAACTAGAATTTAAAAAGTAATAAAAGTTGTTTTCTTTTGTTTCTGTTTACGACTTATAAGACCGGTCTTTCTTTTAATTTTCTGTCTGTATACTTTGACTTAACGACAATCTTTCTTTTAAGTATTTAGTGGTTATCTATTCACGATATACTTGATGATCCAGTAGTTTTTACTTGAACAAATATAGGCTTTAATATATAATATTGTATTACTATAATTACTATTAATAGTTGAAATGTTCTCGAATGAAAGCTTGTACATCGTTCCAACCTCATCAGTCGAATCTAAGACTGCCATCCGGAGGAAACCCACTTTAGGTAAGGAAACTTAACGGTCATGCGGAAACTTTTTTTTTGTCATAGTCTTTTTATCACAGATAGGACTTAAACTATTATCTTCCATTTAATAAGTCTTAAGTATCTCATTTTAATAATTTGGGCCGTTTTAATAAGCTTATATTATGCTTTTATCAATTTTATTGTTTTTTTTTAACTTGATCGTAATAAAACTTCTATACTTTAAAGTTTTGTTATATATTCTTTTGCATCCTCAGCTTTAAATTTAACTTATATGGATATTTTTTAACCACTTTCACCTACGTTTTGTTGAAATTTAATTTAGTGCTATTTTATTTTAATAATCCGAAGTTTCATTTATTGGGAGGGATTAATCTCAACTCAGAAAATGTTTGTAGACACTTCCAACTTTGAGGTTATTTTCCCCAAAACGAATCTTATACTAACTGACAGCTAACCCCTAATTAATTTTTTTTTGATGAAATGAAGCCAACTTTGAGCCAGTTTTCGACTCTGCCGCTGCCCAGCCTCCATCAGGTCCGTTTTCCGGTGTCTAGCATTCATCATCACTTGAAATCTACTTCCAACGAGTGAAGTGGTTTAGGTCAGGAAGTGGAGATTGACGTACTTAGGGTGCAAAACTTTCAGATTGACGGACCAAATGATTGATTAAACTTTCGGCTTAGTGTTTTGGTCATATAAACAGTGAACGTATAAAAACTAACGGTGTTAACTCTCAGTAGTATGGGATCGTTGAGAAAAATAAGCTCAAAGTTAGGAGTGTCTATAAATATTTTCTGAGTTAAAATAATCCTGACCAATAAATAAAAGTTGAGATTATTAAAATCTAATAACCCTTTAATTTAAGCACTAATATACAAATCATTGAACCTAATTTATGTTTTTGTTTTTAATTGAAGGTGTCAGGTTTATCTTCATATTTATAAAACTAGTTATTTACCGGCCGTTAATTGCGGTGTCATATACCGGCATGATAAAATAGACTAACAACCGACACGAATTGTTTCCGGACTAAATTTATGCCGAATCGTAAAATAACTCGAATTTATATCGTTGAACAAAAACAATATATAGTCAAAATGAAGACCAATAATTTGAATTCAAGTATAGAGTAACAATCCACCGCGACTTGTCTGCGGACTAATTACTTCGAACCGTAATTAACTCTAATTATACCATTGACCAAAGGTATTATACTTTACCCGGCTATTTTTCAAACAAAATTATGACGAATCGTAACCCAGTCAAAGAGTACGTAAAAATACCATAGATTACAATCTTCCCAAATCGTTTCCGATGTCGAACCCTAACGTACCTGAATTTATCTATTGGACAAAAACATATATACTTGACCCGTCTCTTTCAACAAAATACGTCAAAACGTATACCAGTCAAAGCTACAAAAAACACATAATTACAATCGTTTCGATCGTTCCTGAACTAAATTACATTGAAAGTAGAGTAAATTGGATTTACACCGTCAAATAAAAACGTTTAAATCTGACCGACTCACTTCTTAACAAAACTTACATCAAAACATTAACGAACATCCAAAAACGTTTTATATTTGAGCCGACTCCTACCACCCTAAACTTTAGAAACGTAAGCGGGTCTAATTGACTACTCGTACCTAAAACTATGAACATAAGAAATTTGGTTCTGTAAATAGTTGTATTAGCAAAACACTAAACTTTAAAAATTTAAGGTGATCAAAGACACGTGTCAAAGTAGACCGCTAATTTAATAAACAATTGTGTTATGATTATTATACAATTCAATACAATTTTCATAACCATTTAATATTATTATATTATTTATCACATTTTAATAAATAATTAATTTAAATTCAATAAAACAATAATATTATTACTGTTCCGATCTTACTCATAATATGTGTAATTTGAAATAAACATTTGTGACATTCTTATTGCATTTACATCACAACGTAAATTACACAGCGTTACAATAATCCTCTGCACAAGCACCTCGTCATAACATGCGTTACAAAAATCCTGCTACAGAAATTACCATGTCGATATTTTTAGGCATGTTGATATTTTTTAGGCATGTTACAACTTTATCTTTTGGTTACACACTATCATCTTTGTTAATTGAATGCAATACTGTTCTAAATATGCTTGGCGAATTCAAAAAATTTCATCATCTTCAAATTGTACAAAAGTGAAATTTTCTTTTAGTAAAATTTGAAATCGGTGCATTGGTTGTTTTATTTACGTGTACCTTTTATTTTCTTGCATAACTTATGATATTCATATGTAAAAACAAAAGAATTGAGATAAATCTAAAAGATTAAACAAATATTAACCACGTAACCCAAGTTACACAAATGAATGTCTTCAGTTTGCATAAAACCGAATGCACCGATTTCAAGTTGTATAGAATTTTTCATAATTTGTTCAAATTTAACATGTGAATTGACTTGTATGTTTAAAAATTTATTGAGAGGCTTCTCTGATAAGAAAATAAAAAATATGTTATTTTTTAAGCACAAAAAGTATTAAGTTACTTTATTATGTTAATTTTATGTTATTTGCTCTTTTGTATACCCATGCCGCATTGTGACATGTGTGCGTTGGGTTACCATATGAAAGTGAGAAAAGTTGAAAAATCCAACCAAGGTCACAATCCCAACCCAAATTATGTCCTACGATATTTTGCTATCGTTTATTAAAATAAATTATGAGTTGTCTTAATTAAAATATATATTTTGTTATATGTTATCTGTTATCCCATAAAAGTTATCATAACAATTCTGTTTTTCTAAACAACTCATAATTTATTTTATTAAACTATTTGTATTGGTATCTTACAGAATTTAAACTTTGAACTTTTATATTTATATGAGACGCCTTAT